>CABFWB010001795.1:0-10754 GCA_902151455.1 Timema bartmani
CCATTGTCTCCCCTACTCTTGTTTGGAGAACATATGGTCTGGTAAGCTTGCTATATATGGCGGTGTTTTGTAGACATCGTCACTCATTGTATCATAGACTTATTAAAGGTGAGAGTGGAAAATTAAGCTGAGACAGAATTCTATCCTTCAAAATTATCTTTCGGCTATGTGTGGGAATCTTTTCAAAGTTATTAATTTGGTCTTATAAATTCAAATTTCCAATTTGGGATGGGTGTTTAATATCAACGTGGTTAATTTGCAACTGCGTTCTCATTTCATTTAACCTTTTGGGGAAACTTACCCTTACACCAATGTAAATGTACTTTCTGTTTTCGCCACCAGGCGACTATCTTTTGATTGTGCTCTAACAGACTTTCTGATTAATTGTTGGCATCGTTCGCTGAAGAACGAATTTTAGGGTAAAATTAACTTTAATAGCACCTATTAACTTTTATTAGTATGTGGGAAACGAACACTTAGTAGTCTATAGTAAACTTTTAACTTCTATAGCTTTGGACCGCCCTAAGTGGTTAAAGGGGAAGCTGACCGCCCTCGCTTTGTATAATACTTTATTACGTTATCTCTTTGGGATTCATTGTTATACAGGTCACTTATATTTAACGCTGTACAATTAATATTAAGTTGTGAGCGAACTTATTTGTTGTTGTGAGATATCCTCTAAATACCTTCTTTATAACACGTGTCTTTGTTACATCATTGGACGGATTATTAGCACGGGAGGCGTGGGGACTTTATAATGAATTTGCTTAGTAATCTTGGAATCTTTAATTATTGTTGTCCAGAATATTGATGTCATAATAAGCGAGCTTGTTTAATTTTTGAGTCTTCCACTCTGGTCACTCTTGTCAATATTTATATATTTATGAATTATTCTTGTTTAATATTAAAGTCTTTGACTTCGGAAACCCTAATTAATATTTATATATTTACGAATTATTCTTGTTTAATATTAAAGTCTTCGGCTTTGGACGCTCTAGTCAATATTTATATATTTATGAATTGTGATTGTATATCGACTGTTTCTTTGATTTCCAATAAAATATACTGTTATTCTCTTGTAACTCCCTGACTATAATTTCTCTAAATAGGTATTTACAATTATATTTAAAGGATGTGTGACTGCATTTGCGTGAAGGGACAGTGGAAATCAATTTTGGGAAAAAATACACTCAGTACACCCGACCGGAATTCGAACTCCAATCTCTTTGACATCGGCAGTCTAGTGTTTAGCACGAGAGTGATGTTTTAGACCATGTGGTCACCCAAAGCAGGTGAGGTAATGTAAAATTTAATTTAAATTATACGATTTTTTTTTGAATTTACTATAATTTCCACAAAAACATTTTTTTAACCAGTTTAATTATAACGTTTTAGGCGTAAAAAATGAAAAGCTTAATCCCATTTTCAGTTAATATTCCTGGGTATTAATTAATATATCGTGTGAAATGTTTCAAATGAACATCACACAAATTACTAACTCCAATAAATCGTAACACATTATTTAATGTATTTGTACATTCTCCATCTCCAAATTGTTGGTTTGTTTAAGAGGAATGATAACAGTTTAATATCCTTGACTCGGTACCAAGAAGTATATTTTTATTCTTATGTCTAGTGTGAACTTTCTAAACAAATAGTTTACGATCGTAAGACATAAAAACTGTTTAAATGTAATGAAGTAAGACTACACGTAACATTACACCCATCTCTAGTGTTGATACTTTTGACTAGTGATTGGATGGTAACACAATCGTATTGGATAGCAATACAATAATGTATACAAACATTAAAACTCAACCAAACCGTTTAGTAATAAGACAAGGTTCCCTTAGATTTGTGCCCTAGATCCAAGCATGTAACAATGGAGACCAACTCTAGTAAATGTATAGTATATTTGGATCTATTTAGAGTTAGTACTTAACACGTGAGTATTAGATCATAGATTCATGAAAACATAATAAATTAGGTTTTTTTAATGGGAATGTTCGTAGGTTTAATAAGATTATATTTATTTTATTTGTCAACTTATAGGGGTTATCCAAACAATTTAAATGTTCTATATCGACTTTAATCACACTCTTACTCTATGTTCTGTTTAAAGGTAGAACTCATTCAACACACTTAACCAAACTTGAAATATAAGTTAAATAGTTTTGGTTAGCCAAACGTGTTATTTAAAATCATCACATAAGCTATCCAAGAATATGTGTTTATGTTTGATTAATTCCAGCAAGAGATAGATTAGCTCACACCAAAAGTTGTGTTTTATAAAGCAATCATAACTATTTTAGGTTATATTTACAAATAACGTGTGATGCATTTATAGTATTACTTTTTATTTGGTTTTATTTAGTTTATAAACATTTAAACCAAATTGTAGAGAGGTGTAGACTACATTTCAAGGAATTGCTACCGCATTAGTGGTTAGCTCAATATATAAATATTAAATGATGTAATTTAGTTTTGAAGAAATAAGAAATGAATAAATGATATATTTCATGTAAAACATATTTAATGGATGGAGAGAGTGTGTAATCAATAGTAACAAATAACATATGTAAAACTATCAACAGTGAAAATAGTTTAAATTCTAACACCAGACCACTCATCAATGTAAAACCAGCAGGCCACTGGTGGAGATGTAAGCTGTCTCAGACATAATCTAGTCTAATGGTCTAATGCGATAAGGATGAAAGAGTGAACTGTAATCAAATTCACCCTTATTCCTCTGAAGAAAGAATGAAGAAGACCCATACCTTACGAAAAGAATTCCCCTCGTCTACTCTTATACATCCCTAACCTCGAAGCGGGCCAGAGTCAAGCTCTCCTGGGACACCTAATGGAGCCAGTTGTTTCTCAAAGTAATTAAGTAATCAGTTGTCATATGGGCTAAGGTGTCACTCTCGCAATAAAATGAAATGCCGATGACGGGGAGATCGGGGTTTGAATCACGGTCGAGTGTCTTGAGGTATTTTTTATTTAGCACCGCGTCTTACTACCCGTTCGGGTTATATGTTTAAGTACTAATTACACTAATGGATTAGTAATGGGGAGGATTACATTTAGATGAAGTGAACCCGCATTTGTGTGGAGGGAGAGTGGAAAACCATTTAGGAAAAAACACCCTGGTTTACCCGACCTATATTAGAACCTCGATCTCCACGTCCTCGGCAGTCTAGCTCAACAAGACTAGCGTGCTAACCAACTAGGCCAGCATGGTGGGTTCCTGAAGTATTATTTTATAAACGGTTTTCCACTCCCCTTCACGCAAATGTGGCTGCACTTACTCTAAATTCAAGCTTTCTTATTTCTACCATATTTGCGTAATTAATGTATATTCGTACAGCAATGAAAAAAAATGAAAAAATGACACTAATATATAAGACGGAGCAAGCTAGGATATGAATGAAATGTAGCCGTAATCGCAAAAAGAGAATGGAAATGTTTTAGAATAAAATAGCACTCAGCACATCTAGCTGGAGTTTGAATTCTGCCTCTCTGTCAATAGAAAACCAGACAAGATAAGCTTGAGGCTTTGTCCGTGTACGCATTTAGGCTCAATTTTATTTAGCGAGTCCTTCTATTTAAATAAAGGTTCACAGTGATTACATATAATCTAAGAGGACTAATTGGTTGCTCTGTTCAATAATTAAGCTATATTATGTGAGTAAAGTGCTCTTACATTGAATTGATTCAAGTGTCATTTATTCTCAAGAACCCGATACCAAAAACATTTTCAAATAAGTTAAACCAAGCGATAACAGCAATTCTGGTTTTCTTCTCACATTTACGTATATACTGACTAGAGCGCTTGGTATTTGAATGCATAAGTGTCACCAATTTCAGAGTTCCCTGGTCTACTGACAGGTTGAAAATACTTAATACTATTGTAGTAAAATTATTTTTTAATACATCATCTTTTCCTGTGATTTAATGAGCTTGATTTTTAACTTGAAAGAATACCTAAAAAATTGACATAAAATTTACGGATACATTTCATTTATATTAAATATTGAAATTACAAAAAATATTGGATCATTGAAATAGTGCATAGTATTTCACCTCATTCATTATAGTAATTAGCTCATGTTTTAATGGTTACAGAACTCTATTTACTATACAGACAGAGTGTGCATTGATATGAGCGTCTCTCCAAGATTAATAGTCTTTAAAGCAAACTATGCATGGAGCCGCTTACGCTCCTTTGCTTGGATCTGCCCAGCCCATTCAAGCTATTCAACCCTTAACATTACTCTTGATTTACGGCAAATGTTCCGGCGTTCCTTTACTAAGATATTCCCTTCACTCTAGCCAGATGATCATGCTACTATTGCGCCCATAAAACTACCGTAAGTGATCAAATTACTATGGGTAGCCTTTAGTAAAATCCTGGTGAAGTATCTCTCACCACCAATCTTAAAGGTATTCTGATATAATACCCTTTTATTTCTAGAAGAATAAATTGGTTTAGAAAATATATATATGCATTAAAAGTATTTGTATATTTTTTGTTTTAAATATTACTCAATATCTATTTTGGATTTGCATAATATACAAGTATATCCTGTAAATATGTTCCAATTTTGTTTGAAAAATACAAAAAAAAAAGTATATATTGATAATATTTTTAGCAAAATATTTGATTTTTACTACCCGTTCTGGGATATCTGAATATTTGTGATTGGGATGCGGAAGCCAAAGTTTATAGGAATTGAACCCACATTTGCTTGGAGGTAGAGAAAAATCTACACAGTATACACCAAAACAAGATCTGAAACCTGATCTGCCCGTCGCAGGTAGTCCAGTCTAATACAAGAGTGACGGGCTGGACCAAGAAACCACAATTAATGCAGGATTTAGCTAATTAAAATTGTGTTTTAATAAATATATCTTTCATTGAGGATATATAAGATAATTGTTTCAATAATCCAAATTAGTCTAACCTTGGAATGTAAAATACTAGTTGTCATTATAGTTATTCATATTAAATACCTATTCCCACAGTCCTTCAGACGAACAATATGATGTAAAAACAATTTTAGCAGTTTTCAAATGGATCATTCTCGCTTATGACCCGTCTCATAAATATAACAGTGATGCCACATGGTTTTAATAATCACCGCCTCTTACTAACTGTCCAAGTTATACTTTATACGAATATATTATATTTATTATAATGGGGTAAGCATAATGAAGGAAGTATTTTAGAGACAATCTACCTGTATTTGCATGGAAGAAGATTGGGAAACCATTTAGGAAAAATCACCTGTTGTTGGGGTCCTCCCGCTGCTCCGACTGAGTCCCGAGGCCTGTCGCCCCTCGCTTTTATACTGGCTGAGGCGCCGGTAAAAAGTTCGGGGGAAGGTCCGTAGGACTCGCCGAAGAAGCGAGAGGACTACCCGGGCTTGCGCCCCTTTCTTTATTGAGGGAAATACAACATACAGGAGTTTCTGCCTCACTGGGATTTGAACCCTGACTAACCAGACTCAGCAGCTCATCCTAACACGAAAGTGACGTCTTAAGCTATTCGACCACGGAAGCGAGTGAAATGTAGGTTATATAATGTATTTCTATTTCCCCCTGTAATATTGTAAATTTCCTCCAGGAATACTGGTTTGATTTCAACAGTGGTTTATAATAATTGTATAACCCGAACGGTTAGTAAGACGCGGATAAAAAACAACAAAAAAAGAGTAGCTTATTGATACAAGCATTGCTTCACCATCCCATGCTTGGAAGCTTTTGAATGCGATCGAAATTATTATGGCACTTTAATATGAAACAGGAAAAAAAAACTTATGAAATGGGAGTATGTATAGTTGTATGTAATTTTTTTGTGGTCCCTTTATGAGTTCGAAATAATACATGAATCCAATATCAAATTAGAGTACACAGAAGCACCATCCAACTTTTTAATAATTAATAGTCATTCCTAGCATATTAAATAAACTAATAATTTAAAGTATGTTTGGAACTGTAATTAAAGCGCTATATACTACCTTGTCATGGCCTGTCAAAGAACATATTCAAATATATACACCTAATTTGAAATGATTGTCATATTTCCTAATGAGCTGTCATTGTAAATTTAGTCCTCGAGAAATAACACAAAAGATTTGATGAGTACCTTTATTAATCCTTGTATCCCTTTATGCCACATTATAAAAATTTTCCATTTAAACATGTTTAATACGACATGGTTTATTTAAACTTTGTAAATAAAATTTTAACTCTAACAATTTATAAATTATATATATATAATTAACTTTTTACTTTCTCGCTATCTTACAGGTAGAGAAATTAATGTGATTTTAAATAAAATTGAACTCGAGATTTTGATGAATCTCGATATTTCATGACCCCCCCGATTCCGAAAGAGTGGTTTTTGAATTTCCGTCCGTTTGTCTGTCTGTCTGTACCTCCAACTAGAGCCTAAACTATTTTACCGATCGAGCTAAAACTTGGTATATAGGGTTTTTATAGGGTTGCCCCAAGTGGTTTTTGGAATTGTATATCCAACAAAAAAATTAAGGGTAATTTACTGAAGGTCAAAGAGAGAAAAAGTCAATTTTCTCAAAGTCGGCTCTAACGATTTTGATTAAAATTAGTATCTAGGTGTTGATTAAGATTATAAATAAACTGGCTGATTTCATTTTCCCTTGAAAATTACTTTTAGGGTACTTTACAGAAGCTGAAATTTCTGTATCTCCGCAACTATTAGAGATACAAAATAACTTATCATTGCAAAATTGTAGTACTATTTAAAATAAAAAACTTTTATGTGAAATAAATTTTTATAAGACTAACAGTTTCTGAGATATTGGCAAATATATTAATACAATTTTGTGAGCTTTAGTTGAAAATAAATACTAGTTAAGCTTTAACGCAATAATTCTGCAATGTCATAGAGTAATTAAATATAAGTAAGTCTCTCAAAAGGTTTATGTTATTTTTCCTTAAACCTCTTAGGAGAAATGTTTAGATAACAATGATCTATCTCCATTTAGGTTCAATAGTCAATATTTACATTTTTTATTGTTCAAAATTTATAAATGTGGAATTTAATAGCAATGCGATGACTTTAATAAGTGCAACACCTAATAAAATGTCGAAAATTTTAACCGGAAGTCGAAATTTTAATACGAAGTGTTGACCCTTATGGAACCAATGTTGGTCTTTTTTATCGGTCCAAACACACAAATAAAGACATTAATTCTTTAAAAATAAAATTTAAAACCGGGACTAAATAAATGTTTTATATAAGTATAGTGCAATTTATGCTTGGGTTAGCTAGTATACACTATTTCGTTTCACGTATATTACGAGTTTTGAGCAAATATCTCCATTTTTATACAATAGAGCGAGAAAGTCCGTGCGGAGTTCCATACAATTTATTTTATTGTTATATTACTATGTCAAGACCCAACTAGGTGGTGTAATTGGCTAACGCACTAGTTCCAGAGCCAGACTGCCGAGGACGGGGAGATCGATTTTTGAATCTCGGTCGGGTAAATTGGGGTGGTTTTACACTCTCCCTTCACGCAAATGCAGGTTCACTACAACCTTCCCAATCCCTAACCCATTAGCGTAATTAGTACTTAAGCGTAAAATCCGAACGGGTAGTAAGACGTGGTGCTAAATAAATACTATGTCAAGATATATTTCACAATCACATATGATTTGCATATATCCTTTACAACATCATTAATATATGATTATTTGTTATTGCTATTGGTATTAGCTATGATAAGGGTATTCAAACCATCAACAAATTTAGTTATATTAACTTATAATGATTGCGCAAAGCATCAAAATTAAATACCAATATGAAATTTATTGAATAATAAATAGGTTTGTAAATATAATAGTTAAATTTAAAATTACAATGTATTCTCTAATTTGGATCCTGGGTAGGATAAAGTTAAGAGATTATTTTTTAATTATTTTTGGCCAAAAGTTAGTTTGCATCAATAAAGTTTTTTAGACCTTCATTTAATGTGATTCTTCTTCTTTTGTGTTGTATAATTACCTAGCTATTTTTGTTTAAAATTCTAAAAAGTAAGTTTAATCTTATTTCATCCGAACAATTTATGTACGTACATTTCATTTACTCTAAGAGGTATGCATTCTACGTTGACTTATTCCATTATGACTTCATCTTACAATCCAAACAGTAGTTGAAATAAGCGAGGTAAAATTACTACCTTTCACCAAAACATAGTGTAACATAAATATAGGGAATACTTTATTTTTTCACCTTCTAATACATGTTTAATAATATATAAAACTTATAGCCTACTCCCAAAAATAAAATTTCCATCCAAACAATGATAACTTTTACTTATTTTGAACTTCTAGATTTTATTCAAATACAAATTTGTAATATTAATTTTTTTAAATATATTTGATAGTCTATTCTTTCCGCAGGTTTTTTAAAAGTCAGTATATATTTTAATATTTTTTTGCTTCCCTCCTCCATAATTTTTCAAATTAGCCCAAACCATACGATACTCGTACAAATTAAACATTGACTTTTATTATTATTATTATTATTATTATTATTATTATTATTATTAGCACCGCGTCTTATTACCCGTTTGGGCTATACGCACTTAGGCTAATGTGTAGTGGTAGGGTGATCGTGAGATGAAATGGAGGACATCCAGTTTAACGTGGGATCCGAACCACAGTGGTTGTGATTAATACACGTCTTGTTAGGGTTTGGCTATCAGATAAATCTGTGCTGGTTTATGTTTATGTTTTTATGTTTGCTTACAATGTTGGTAGATAATTATATAAAAAGTGATGTCTCTATTTTTAAAGTTTGTCTATAGGTAAGACGATGATTAAGAAAATTGAAACAGGTACTTAAATAATACATATTTTATTGGAACCTAATTACATGTTAAATCTATTTAAGAATATGAAGGCATATTAATATTTAAACATTTCTTTTGAATATGCATAAAACTTCATTATTTGAATTTAACCGTTTGTTTTTATAATATAATCATTCCATACTATCAAAAATATATTTGGTTTATCCTGTTTATTTTAGAGCAGCTCAACTCCCAACAAGAAAATTAACTTAGCAAAATAAAGTAAATATTTAATTAGTAAAACTATTATTCAGTCCAAAAATTCTAATATCTGAATAATGGTTTAGAAATGTTTAATTATATCAACTTCTTTCCAAGTACTACCTGTAATTGAATTGTTTTCATAGTACGTTTATTAAACCTCTGCCTTTTAATACCATTCAGGCTAAAAGTATTTTAACTGCTCTAGTGAAAAACGCATAAGCATTAGCAACCGGATTTGCACGAAGGAATAGTGGGGAAAACATTTAGGAAACCACCTTCAGAACCAAATTTGGGATTCGAAACCTGACCTGTCACAGTCTAATAGAACTAAATGCACTCGTCATGTATTCCACATAAATTCCGTTGTGGGTACAGACAACTAAACATATCTATTGAGGTTGACATTTAATAGGAAGTAACCCTACATTAGTATAAAGAAAGATTAGAAAAATCCAGAAGAAAATAGAAGAGAGACAAATATCATCGGTTAAAACGACAGAGATTTGAATCATCTTTTTCTTGCCAACGGTGACCGAATGCATTTCACTTGACCAATTGTATGAATGGTTTAGTTTTCAAAAAGCTGAACATATTAACGATTAGTATTGCTTGCTTTTTTAAGTATTATTTATTTCTTTGAGGTATTTAACATGCACTTTCTGAACCGACTGATTATATCAGCACACGAAAATTTCAATGAGCGAGAGCAAAAGGGCATAAACATTTTGCTGGGAAAGGTATTTTCACCTACCTGCCAGAGTTATTCGATATTGGACCAACGGCTTTACTTCCCCTCTGAAGGAAGTTGTACTGAGGATTTTTATCGTTTAAGGAAAATCCATAAACATCGGGTCTTTTAAACGAGTACTTTAACCCAAGACCATAAATGTCGAGTATTTAAATAGACTAGCAATAACAATAGTATTTATTTATAAATATATACTCGTTGAAATAAGTTTATTTTATTTTTTTAAATGTGGCCTCGATAGGTTTTTGACCATGAAATGTTGCCACTCTTACAAGAATCAATATTTATGACAAAACACTTGTGACATCTCTGCTAACTTTAATAGGATAAAATATTCTTGGTGTTCCACAGCCAGTCCATAATTATGTTTATGAATTAAACTCTTAGCTGAAATATGAATGTTTATTTGTTTGATAAAATTTACTCGCCTATATTTTACTTTATGATGCTGTACATTTTCTAATTATTTTATACATTCAATGGCTGCAGTCACCGATACGAGGTTCAAATTGCCATTGGTTACTGTTGACATTGAGATCCTGATTTGTATCCTGCCTGGTTGTATTTTACTTCAGATGATTTCGCTGTAATTTCCACGGCTCCTCTTTAAGTTAATTTAGATTTAATTCATCTAATATATACTTTTCATCCTTATACCTTATATTAAATCGTTTATAGCACTTGCAAGGCCGTAGCCAGTCAATAATTTCAGGGGGGGTTTTGTGGGCCCATCCCCCAATTTACGAAGGTTAGAAAAAATTCTAAATAAAAAACTGTTCTAGAAGCTCTCTGAAGTGCTTTTTATGGTAACACAGCCCCCTAATTTATACTTGTACCTTAATTTTGATATTGTTTGAACCATAAATAAAGCCATATATATTTTGTTCATAAGATTTCGGGGG
>CABFWB010001795.1:28889-39158 GCA_902151455.1 Timema bartmani
CCCCCCCCCCCCCTTGATAACTGGATGGCTTTTTTTTAATGCCAAGATAAAGGTCTTATTTTAAACCATTTTGCACTCAAGAACACCGTTTTGCACCTGAATGGATTAGTGAGAAAAAAAAATTAATATGAGATAAAATTAAGTTGTTGGTCTTTCCCTCCAGTCCCCGCACCATCAAATTAAAATTGTAAATACGTTATAGTCTTTCACCTATTTTGCACAGTGTTACAGTCAAGTAATACGTTTTTCCCCCAGCTTCAGAGATGGTAAGACTGTTTTTGTTTGAGGGAGGGGGTGTCATGTTTAGTGTAGCCACCTGTAAGTTTAAATATATATTTTAATGCCAATATACAAGTTTTTATTTGCGCCCAAATATGGCGTTTTGCACTTCAATTGATTATCGAGAAATTTTGTTTAGTACTAGATAAAATAAGGTTGTTGGACCCTCGCCCCAGCCCCCACACCTATCAAAATTGTAAATATGACATCTTTTTTACATATTTAGTAACGCTTTGCACCTTAGTAGTTTTGCAAGATAAATAAATAAATTTAAAGCTAAAAAATGTTCGGGGGCCAAGGTAGGTGTAAGCCCCCCAATTTAAAAGAAATGTTTTTGTAGACTCTACTTAGTTTTTCCTCGGAAAACAATTTTTTAAGCACAATTAAAACCTTTTCATAAAAAATCAAACAACATTGATCAAATTTTCTTTTTAATATTTTAAATTTTCAAAAGTTTTTTTTGTAAACCACCCTAAAAATATTTATATTTGTTAAAAATAAATATATCTTCTTATTTATCATGAAAAACATTTAACAGATACCCATTTAAATAACATATCCAAAAACTTTTTAAAAGATTTAAAATTTTCTAATATTTATCATCAGTAAACAACTCTTAAATTAATATATTTTATAAAACTCACCATACGTTATATTAAATCGTGTAAAATAGTCTTCAATGGTAAAAATTGTTAAATCTATTTTCAAAAAAACCCACTTGAGTGGCCGAATCGTCCAAGGCGTCACTTTCATGTTAGATTGGCCTGCTGGGGATAGGGATATTGGTGTTCGAACCCCGGTCGTGTCTACTGAGGGTTGATTTCCTTAATGTTTTTCTACACTCCTTCCACGCAAATGCAGGTATATTACCTCTAAAATGCTTCCTTACTCATCCCTACCCCATTAGAGTAATTATCATAGATGCGTTTAAGCTGAAAAGGCAGTAAAACGTGATGATTCAATTTTTTTCTTTTTTAGATTACAATTTTTCAAATATCAGTAGTCGGCATTACTATTAAATGAATTGTTTAAGCAAAACCAATATGTATGTAATTTTTATTGTAAATAACTTGCCAAATACCCATTTTGAGCCAAATTGTTAAAGCTATTCTCAAAACATTTCAATTTTTATAAAAAATCAGTCTTTGGTAAACTACCCTTTAGTGAATTTTTCCCTAAAAAACAAGTGTACATTTCTAATTGTCATGTTGAAAATTTTCCAGATATACATATTTAACCAAGCCACTAGAGCCATTTTCGAGAATCTTTTGACTTTTCAGAAATGACTATTCATTAAACTGCACTTAAATGAATTTTTACTGACAAAAAAAAAACAAGTATACAGTGTTATTTGTCAGATCAAACACTAGTTAGATACACAATTAAAACGAAATGGGTAGAGCCTTTACGAAATAATTGTAAATTTTCAAAAGTCACTCTTAAATAAACTATCGTTAATATAAGGATTAGTGTCAAAATCAATACAAATTCCCAAAGTATAGCCATTACATGTTGAGCAAAATCATTCAGACAGTGTAGGATCTATGTTTATAGACAGATAGAATTGTAAAATCTACTTTTTTAATTCAGGGGATAATAAAACGTAAAGCTTCATCATAATCTTGAAGTTCAAAATGTTCACTATCACAATAGGACTACTTTCTCTCTACATGAGAATATAAAATAATCTACCGTTATTAAAAAAATGGATAAACTATATTTAAAGCACACTTTCAAACTTGTGAATAGTTATTTCTTAAATAGCAAACATTTAAATATAAAATAAAGTTTAAATTTTAATTCTACATAAGATTCAAATTAATTTTTCTAAAATATATTAAACAATTTCAACTTTTCAAACTTGGAGTAAAATATGTTAGGGCAAATATTTTACCTTTTAAAGCTCTATAGCTAGGATCACTTCAAGTTAAATAAAACATTTTATTCAGCACAAAAGCTTAGCTATCAACTGAACCTAGAAACTATATTTTCCACTATTTCAGAATATTATGAAAAAAATTACTATTTGATGAGCCATGGACCGGGATATAAAGTACCTTGTTATTTTATAATTAATAATTTACATTAATGTGGAAATTATTGCCGTTTATTCTAAAAGTCAATGAAAATAAGTTTTATAATGTACAACTTTATTTTATATGTATATATACATTAATGAAACCTTTAGAATAATATAGTACACTTTTATGGGAAAATGGTAGCTTTCTACTATAATAGATGCCCATGAACACCCTTCCAGCTTGAATACATTCCATAAAAGAAGCTCAACCAGGGTAGTTCTGTTCTTCAACTGACCACATAGGCAAGACAACTATTGGGTTCAATCAGTTGCTCAGCAAGCATTTTAAAGATAGTGATAAAAAATGTTACCAGAACTACTTAAATTTAAAGTGACTTAATAATGATAAAAGCAGGGTATATCATCAATATTTCACATAGTAAACTCCATCAATAAAAGGTAACCAGCCTTGTCCATATAAAATAGAAATGTCATCTACATGGCAATAATTTTCAAATTTGTTGACACTAAAACTCAAATATTAAACACATAAATATATCAGAGTAAAAAAGTATCAAAATTCAAAAAAAGAAACTAGTGTATAAAACGGTTTTCAAACAAGACATTAAAACCATATATTTATTTCTACTTTAATGTAAACAAATTATTGAAGTGTAAAACATTGCGCCAAAAACAGTTTGAGGCTAAAAACATTTATAAACTCTGGAAATTCGTGAATATTATAAAACACTATAACTTTGTGTTATGATTAATTATTTTTCTGGCTAAACTATTAACTTAGAAACTTCATGTTTGAATGCAAACCATACATTAATATTATTATAGGAAAAATCACTATTTCTGTTTGGGGAAAAAAGGCATGCACAGAACTTGACCCATTAATTAATTCTTATTTTATTTTTTATTGATTTTTATTCACGCAAAACTATTAAGGTTCAAAAAGCCATGCTTGAGTGCAAAACGGTACAAATAAAAACATTTAAATTGACATTAAAAATAAATTTTAATATTAGGAGGCTACTCTTAACTTGCCCCCCGCCCCCAAACATAAACAATCGTTCAGTCTCTGGGGATGGTTTGTAAATCTTAGTACTTGTGTGCAAAATGGTGCTTAATAGGTGGGAAATGATGGCATATTTACATTCTTAATTTGAGGGTGTGGGGGATTAAGGGAGGGTCCAACGACTTAATAATTTTTTATGTTAAATATTTTTTTCTCGCTAATCTGTAATGGTGCAAAACGCCATACTTGGGTGCAAAGCGGTGCAAAACAGAACTTTTATGTTTGCATTAAAAAATGAATCAGTGAGTGGGGGGGCTACTCTTAACTTGCCCCCCCCCCCCCACCTTTTTCCCTTTTAAATTTGTTTTCTTGCAAAATTAATAAGGTGCAAAACGCCATACTTGAGTCCAAAATGGTGCAAAACAGGACTTTTAAGATGGCATGGAAAAATCCAACATTTTGATAGTACGGGGGCTATTCTTAACTTGGCCCCCCCCTAAATATAAACATTTGTATCATCTCTGGGGTTAGGGTGCAAAACGTAATACTTGGATGAAAAATTGTGGTATATTTAAATTTTAATTTTGAGGGAGTGTGGTGGGAGGGGGGGGCAACTTAGGTAATCTCACTATTAGACACATGCCATAAACATTTATTTATAAACAGTCCTCTAAATTACTTATAAAGATGCCTAATTTTGTTTGGATTGAATGTGCATCTATGTATATTTTCATTACTAGCGAATTAATATATATTTTTTTATACTCCAAATTTAGACTATAGAGTTTAGGTATATTTGAAAATATGTATATTTAGTTGTAGTAACGACATATGGTTACTCCAACTTATTAAAATGTTGGACATTATTTTCGCTGTTAATGTGGGCCGCAGAATGACTATTTTAATGTACTGATTTTATTCTAATTCTATGAATAACAAAAGTTAAGAGAAAATGAGAATTAGGTTACAATGTTACTTATCATGGACAGTTATGATAAAGTTAACTAAGAATAAGTTAAGAATAGTAAATGTATTTATGTAAATTGCAATTTTAATATTACTACAATATTTTGTCTAAATCGGTTGGATAAAAAATACATTTTCAAAATTATTTTCAAATTTAATGATGCCATAATAATTTATCTGTTGCCTTGTTTTAAATAGATCAAGTCTATAAAATATTCTTCTTTTTTAAAACTGTCTAAGATTTCATCAAAATTAATACCAACCTTAAAATTAGAAAAAATCGGCTCAAATCATTGAATATTATTTTTAAAACTTGGAATATTCTTAGAGACTAATTTCAACTCCACAAATAAAGTCATTATATACTAATGAGATCTAGAGTAAATATAATATGTTTACAATCCTTGAAATAAATATAATGAGAATTAATTATGGTTCTCTTCCCTAATTTTGAACAATTTTGGGCCAGCTTGGTATAGTCTCAAGTAAAGTAAAGATTGTTTTTCTTAATGATATATTAAGAAATTACTATTTGTATACTGAAATGGTTTTAAGTATGATAAAACAATTTAGATTAAATTTTGCGTTAGTATTTTATTCGGATAATAGAAGATGCAGAAACAAAATTATATTACAATTACTAAATAACTTTATTAGTATACATCATATAACTCAACACACACTCAATTTTTTGTGAATCAAATTAGTGAAATGATTTAAAACCAATTTTTATTTTCAGAAACATGGCTATCTCTGTACTGATTATGTGATCTTAAAGAAATATATAACTATTTACCGATGTCATCTTATTTTCTATTTAAATAAAACGTTTATGTTTTATAAATTAATCAACCATTTGGTGGATTTTTACTTATGTTGAAAATCCTTAAGAGGAATTTTGACTTATGTTATTAAAACAGCGTAGCTTCCTAATTAAAGGTATGCTAGATTGATTATGTGTTAGGGCCGCATTTATAGTCTAGTGTTGGGAGCAGCCAATCTCTCGGTATACAAATAACGAACCGCTCAGATCGAATGGGAGATTTTCAGACTTTCAATTATCGACTTTATATGAGGCTCCTAACACTTTATGATACTTTTAAAAGACCACGCGTTTCATAAATTGTTCATTATTGGATTACGACACTCCCAAATGGTGTGATGAGACAATAACAAAAATAAATTCCAAATTGATCGTTATAGATGGTAGAGACCCATAAATTGTTTTAGAGGTTACAAAGGACACATTAAATTCATGGCTATCACAATCATTATTCGCATGACTCTCACATCGAAATGAGGCTATAAAATTACAAATAAGCTACCTAGTTCACATAGGGAATATATTTCTTTTAACAATATATATTCTATGGCATTTTACAACTATTGAAGCACTAAAACTATAGCTATTATAGGCCTATACCCAATCCAGTTTAAAATTAATATTATAGAACTTAAAGAGATGAGTAATTTGTAATCTAATTTATAATTTTGACCAAATAAGAGGTCAGATCTTAAAATGTGTATTTATTGTCTTCCAATGACAACACAAATATAAATAGCCCAAACAATAATTAGTTTGACGTAATTATTAGAATTTTTGAAGTTCAAAGGCTATTTAATTGAATTAATATCAAGGATGTTCAATATGTTTGACACCATTATTCGGTGTCACATGAATATTAAATAATAAAACCAATATAAAATAAATTTGAGGTTTTTAGTGTGTTCTAGCATTTTCTATCACATGTGGGATAAATTTAAAGTAATCATAAAATATAGGTTACCTAAGTACGCTATTTTATACTGGTGCGAAAAAAAAATTACCATGGGGATAATGCTAAATATACATTAAGATAAAGTATAATTCATCAAGGGTTATAAAAAGGGCGTAGCTACAACATAGGTTTGATAAATCAAGGTCGATATATTATTTTTATTCAGTATTGCATATTACTACCTGTTCAGGCTATATGTATATCTACTAGTTACGCTAATGCGTTAGGGATGAGGAAGGTAGAGTTTGGAGGAGGTGTAGGAGAGAAGGAGAGTGGAAAACCTTTTTGGAAATACTAACCTCTATACACCTTAAGGGAATTCGAACCCCAATCTCCCTGTCATCAGCAGTCTAGCCTAAGAGGAGAATGAAGCCTCAGGCTATTGGGCCATCGAAGCATGATAGGTCGATAATCTTCATTTAAATTACTAGCGAATGAAAATACATAGCAATTTTTAAACTCTAACAATTTTATGTGTAAATTTAACAAAAATAAATTCTGACTACTACAAATATAGCTAAATATAGATTTATTTACGAGTTCTGATTTATCATATTTAAATTTGACCTGTTGATGAATATGTTAAAATTACAAATAAAAGCAAACTTTTGGTTTGTTTGCCTAAGCAATGGTACATATTAAATTTGTTTTTAATAAACTTGTATAATTTATTCATTTCTAACACAGCTTTACATAATTTTTAAGCCACATCCTACATATTTATAATACTTAATGGTTTAATAACCCAAGTTTAATAATATTAGGGCCTATATTAATATTGAGCCTAGTTAAATATGATTAAATATCTATATTCTTGAATATCAACATTTCTATTCAAACTAATATCATCAATATTTTCTGTGACAGTAAGCAGATTATGGGCAAAATTGAAGCATAACCAAGGATCAAAGGATAAGTAAATAATTGAAAATGTCTAGTGTAATTAATTCGCTGCCCTATTTAAAAAATATATTAGGAATACATAATTATTTAAAATTACTTTGAGAATATTTTATTATTTTCAATTGTTTTAAAGAAATGTCTTATTCCAGAAAAATATATTTATCCACAACAATACAATATATCGACTGATTTAACTTTTACAGAGAAAATATTTAATAATAGTACTATATTGAAAGCAATAAGAACTAGTACTAAACATCGACTTGATAAATATTTTTGGCTACTAGTTTTAATGTGTACCGACACCTTAGCTCAGTCAGTAGCTTGTCTGCCTATTGATCTAAGGGTCCCGGGCTCGATTCCTGGCATGGCCGAAAAAATTATGTTTGGTGATATGTAGGTTTATCCTTAACATTGATAAATTAATGGCCGTAGACTGTCTGTTGTGCTTGTCCCAGTCTTAAGTTAGATTATAAGGCATATGAGGGTAATACAGTCCTAGCCAGCCAGTAGTGGAAAATATATGGCTTGAATAAAAGATACTTACCCAGACCACAAGCTGGAAACAGTAATGGATGTAAAAAAGTTTTGATATGTATTTAAAGCTAAATGAATATGTTAAAATAATGTTATAGGTCAAAATATGTTACAACAATAGTAATGGTATACGAAGCTTCGAAAAGTCAAAGTTGAAGGTTAAATCTCCTTCTGCTTGGACTTCGACACCTACAATAACTTTCGCATATTCGAAAAAGTTCGAAGGAAGGATAAAACTTCGATAATTTATCAAACGATTTAATTTTATCTTTCTAAAAATTACATTTTTCAATATTTGATAATTTTAAAACCGTTACTAAACCTAATTTTAACAATTACTAGTACCCGCCTCGGTGGCGTAGTTGTCTAACCCACCAGTCGTGTAGAGCTAGATCACTGAGGACGGGAAATAGTTGTTCGAATCTCGGTAGGGTGAACTGGGAGTGGTTTTTCCTAAATGGTTTTCTACTCTCCCTCCACGCAAATTTGGGCTCACTTCCTTAAAATTCAACCTTCCCAATCCCTAATCCATTAGGGTAATTAGTACTTAAGCGTATAACCCGAACGAGTAGTAAGACGCGGTGCTAAAAAAATAAATAACAATGACTAGTAATTTAGCTAACACAACGTAAGCATGAATCAAAAACGGGTAAGTAAATGTCAAGATATTATATTAACTATCGCCAACATAATTTTGTAGAAAATGAAAATAGCTATAAAGAAATAACACCATGGTAACTGGTATGAAGCAGAGAAAGTGCTTTAGTTGTGCTATTATCACAGCTCACGTTAAATGTTTGGTGCTTAATATTATATATCTTTGGAATTATCTGTGACAAATTTACAAGTACATTTTGACAAAGAAGGTTTTCATAGGTTCTTCGCATTTTCTTTACTATTCAAAATGGCTGATACGGAAAGTAGGAAACGAAAACAGGATTGAATTTAATTTATAACTATTATCAGAGAAATGGAGATAAAAATACATTTATGTAATATTTGCAAAATAACATTATAAACTCCACGATGTAAGTAAAAATTAAAACATAATTGATAAGTTACTAAGCTCATCAGTAAGACTGTGTGTATTAATTATTAATATAGTCCTTAGGTGACATTTTCCTGGCCCTTGTTACTGATAAGATCTAGAAAAATTATTAATTTAAAAATTAAAAGTACAACAAACACAACAATGAAAATCCTAAGTAGCTTCGACTTCGACTTTTCTTCGCAAGTTTCAAGATTCGCTTCGACTTCACTTCTCAATTAAAAAGTAGCCTTCACACACCTCTAAATAATAGTCTACATTTATCCTGAAATCCTAGTAAAAATATCATGAATTTCTTTGGAGTTATGAAATTAAAACAAATGAAAGTTACAGAGAACTGAAACAATTTACAGTTAGGAAAAGGAATTATTCATTTTCAACCTTCTTGGCCTGATTCAATCTATTGTTTTGAATCGGCCATATTATATTTTAGTTTCTTAGACTTTTAAAGAGAAAATTATTACTAAAACCTATCGCATTTCCAAGTTTTAAATAATAATAATGGTGTCTCTGGGACACATCAATATGTTGCTCAATTTGTGGAAAGACTATCCAGTACTAATGTGAACAGAGTTCAGCATGAAGTTAAATGTACCAATCTAAATAACTAATAGAGTGTGATTATTAAATAAGAACTCTGGGAAATACGGTCGGAATGTGGTATTAAAAGAAAACAAAACATTTCTAAGTTGAGATGCAAAATAGATTGCCATGAATGTAGTGGGATTACTCCAAATACCCAAATAATTTTTAATATTAGAATTTTCTGTGTAGAGGTTTGTTAAATGGGGTTGAGTAGTGTTTAGAAATTTTCAAAACTTAAATAGAAAAATAAAGTGTTTGTATTTTCAAAGTGGGGGTTTTTAAAATTGCGGTAGGGTTAAAATAAAAATGTTCACCTCAAACACTCTAAAAAGAAATTAAATTTCAAAATGTAAGACAATTATATTGGTTCCGAAAACCTGTTGTTGTTTTTTTACGTTTAGCCACTTAATTTAAACCAATAAAGGATTAATATAAAATAAATAATTTAAAATTTGGTTAATTTTTCATTTGGTTGGTTCTATCATTTTAAAAAATAACAAAGCTTGTGCGAAGAATTGGCACAACAGATAATATTTATACAGGGTGGGGCAGAAATTGTTGACACATTTAATAAAATTTTATACTTACTAGTTTAACTACTAAATACCTCAAATTAAACTTATAGAGTATCAACACAAGATTGAACATTTTATACATAGACTTGAATCACTGGGGAACAATTTTTAACATAATTTCTGTTGAGTTCGATTTTTCACCTGTTTTATAGTTAAATAGACATGCTGATTTCAAAACTGTAGTTAGTTTTCTTCTATCACGTCAAGTTTTTTCTCTACAGCTTATCTTAATGAGACCACTCTCCGCTGGATCGAGCCTGGATCATAGGAATCACTAGTGCTCTCCTATTGGCTGAATTAAACTTGCCTCGATTGGGGAGGGGTGAATGACGCAGTAGGAGACCAGCGACAGGTTCATACTTGTTTAGGCTATTCAGTTACACCTGAGATAGTGTAGTGGGACGTTGTGTGTCACGCTGTAGAGTGAGGCGCATTTCGAAGTGGAGTCCGAGTTCTTGTCTGTATACAAGGAGCTACCAGTGTTTAGTTTTTTTATTTACATATGTACTTATCTCCTTTCCTTTAGATCATGTCTGCCTCTGCTATTTCGCGTC
>CABFWB010001795.1:41013-55524 GCA_902151455.1 Timema bartmani
CTCACATTCACAAGTTGTGATTAATACACATCTTGTCAGAGGTGAAGGAAGGGTTTGGCAATCAGATAAATCTGTGCCGGGACCGAGGATTGAATCCCGGACCCTCAGCACAGAAGTCTGACACCTTACCCCTAGACCACCAGGTCACCGAATTGCTTCAACATCCACCACAATTATATCTTTAAGTTCCAGAACTGTTTTTACTGTTTTTGGGCAAGTCACGTGTCCCATATAGCGTACAGCCCGAATGGGTTGTGATAAAAAAAAACAAAAAAAAACACGAAAAAGTCCGGTTTTGTTAAGTCTGGTGAGCGTGGTGGCCAGGTGATCTCCACCAATTGTTGAACGAGGTACCCAGAAAACATTTTGTGAAGTGTCTCCATTGACGTTCGATCTTTCCTACCCCTGAACTGTAAAGTAATGGTATGGATATAAGCCTGTGGTTCGGTTGAAACAAAGCACAAATATCAATGGAAGTGCATTACCAAATATTTCCTAGACACCTCATTTCACGATTTGGGGAAATCACCTGGCTAATGCGCTCACTAGACTTTTTCTTGTGGAGCATAAAGAAATAATTGTGGTGGAAGTTGAAGCAAATCAGCAAGATACATTGCACAAAGTACTGCCCACCCTGTATTAACTACAGGAGGTTAGAAAAACGATAATTTTTCTCATATATATATATATATATATATATATACATATATATGCTAATGACGTGATTTAATACATTTTAAACCACTTTAGTGGCCGAATGGTTTTAGGCATTACTCTTGTGTTAGTCTGACCTGCTTATAAAAGGAAGGTTGAAGTTTAAATCACTGTCGGATTTCTCATAATTATTATTAGCACCGCGTCTTACTACCCATTCGGGTTATACGCACTTACGCTAATGTGCAATGATAGGGTGATTGTGAGATGAAATGGAGGACCTACAGTTTAACGTGAAATCCGAGCCACGGTGGAGGCCTGGCATTCCTCACATTCACAAGTTGTGATTAATACACATCTTGTCAGAGGTGAAGGAAGGGTTTGGCAATCAGATAAATCTGTGCCGGGACCGAGGATTGAATCCCGGACCCTCAGCACAGAAGTCTGACACCTTACCCCTAGACCATCAGGTCGCCTCGGGTTTACTGAGGGTGGTATTTCTTATATGGTTTCTCATTCGACTTCCATGAAAATGGAAAAATATTATCTGTAAAATGTTACGTTCCTCATCCCTACCTCATTAGAGTAACTATCATGTATGCGTATAACATGAACAAGTAGTAAGTCACGGTGAAATAAAAAACTTTGTTTTAAAAGTAATCAAGACGATTCCCTGTAAGTTGATCATTGTACATTTAAATTAAGTACACAAATGCTAATATTAATTACACTGTTAGTTATAACTTTATAAATAATGTAAAATTCTCTGTATATTTTTCAACCCTTTTTGTTAAGCATAACTATAAATGCATCTGTGAAAACGTAACCCTTTAATACGTATATTTGTATTTTAATAAAATTACCGTAGAAGGACAATAGCCTGTACGCGGAAAAATTATAGAGTGCATTTTTCACGAGTTTATTAGCAACGGAAATGGTTTAATCCTCCTCGTTGTTTAGTTTCAACGGATATAACTAATTCTGACTGTACCCGCTAATTGCGGGGCAATCAAGTATCAAATAGATAATTTAAACATGAGCACTGAAAATAAAAGTCATGAAATAATGGATATAATTTTTGTTGGTGCATAATAACAAAATTGTATTTCAACAAACAATCACTGTTATACAATTTTGTCTGCTACAGGATATGTTTCAATCCTAGATAATATAGTAAAATTGTACATTTTAGTAAGATGTACCTTCACAAAACGTAATTAAACTCAATAGTGAGATTAATTTATCTTTTTAATCTTTATACTATCTTAGTTTAACAAGGTAGCACTGTAAAGCTATATAACATTATTTATTATTAAAGATATATAAGCTTAAGATCGTATGGACCAGCTTTGATCAATAGTACATACCCGCATTGGTGGGAAGCATGTGACAATTGTGAGGGTAGGTGATTAATGTGAAAATATTAATTTCAAATTAATAACTTAGTATGTAAGTGATCATATTTTTAATATGTTATGCCGAAAAATAAACAATTAGGATTTAGTTGGTTTCCTACAATTCTCAAAGCTTATACGTTCAACCTCATACGATTTAGTTCGTTACGTTGGATAAATCTCTGCGTATTTATGTAAATACCCATCCGATTATCATTAATCTATTCAACTATCCTAGAGAAAATTATTAATAAAAATTTTAATTATAAAATAGAAGGTTTTTGTAAGATTTCTTAATGTGAAATAATATTTAAAGAAGCTAAATAAAAGAGTTAAATATGAGTTACACTTATGATAGAATAAATAACTTTGAACGGTTTAGTAAATGTAAATTATTTATCATAGTTGTTTTGAAAATATATATAAAATATTTATAAATATTTAAATATAAGTTAAATCAAATAAAAGATAAAATATTAACACTCTCATAGTGATTAGAGAATACATATTATTTATAAGAAAGAGAACTTACTTTATATTTATAATATAATTCGTATATTTAATCAGATACATTAAAGAGAAATAACAGAGGTCTATGGTCATAGAGCCACGCTAAAATTTTAATTCAGTTAATGTTTCATATACATGGTGTGGTTATTAAGTTTTGATTTTCAAAGTACTGAAACCGTGTATAGTGCCGATTCAATGGCTTTAAATGTTGTCTTGTTACAAAATAGGATCAATAATTGATGGCTCATCGATTTTAAGTTGATTAAAACGAATAATTTGTCGTTTGAAAATATAAATTAACGCTCACCCTCTCATAGTTGGTTAATTTCTCTGCACATCACTTACCTAGAAAGAGAAAAAGACAACATATAATCATAGTAAATCATATTATACTCTGCAGTTTAAAAAAAGTGGTTGAATGTTGTATAGTAAATTTAAAATTAATTGACCCGTTACTAATTCACAGTAACAACTATTTCACTTGTATATCTTCGTAAGCAAAATATTTCAAACAAGTATGTATTAGCCTCTCTTAAAAGTTCAAACACTTATTATTACATCCTAAAATAATGTTGCTAATGTAATCTAAATTAATTTATATGATTATACACTGAAGAACGTGCTGTTTTCCTTAATGTAATTATCCTACAAGAATATCCCTAATATAATCTAAATCAGGGGTCCCCAATTATTTTTGATAGAGGTTCGTTTTAAAAATTCGAGATACTGCTACGATCAAGAAAAACTTTAACAATTACTTAAGTTCAAGCCCTATAGGGCTATACTAATACAAAAACGTGATTTACTTTCCTTGTAGTTATTTTACTTATATATTATTGCTGGCCTTCCATGTCTACTACCCGCCCAACATTGAAATAACATCATTTCTTCTGTTAATCGCTATCTCGTCAAGGTCCTTAAAATTGTATCTGCGGTCCGGATGCGGACCGCGGACCGACATTTGGGGATCACTGATCTAGCTTATCATGCTGTTCAGCACATCCGGCGTCACTAAGAGAATTTGTACAGGAATACTTATATTTTTAATATATCTTTTAACTTATATGTAGTAATTTAAATCACCATGTTGTAATGCCCTAAACATGAATATATATTGCAGGTCTACCCATGTGAATGTGACGTAATATAATAATACTTATGTTCAGTCGTTTTAAGTAAAAAAGCGTTGAAATAATAAAATACTTTTATTTGTTTCTTAGCAGACCTTTTCTTTGGGATTATACGTATTCCAAATAAATGAAAATATAATTTTACTATCATCAATATAAACCCATCCTATTGATCCGTTGTCTCATAGTGGAATAGATGTACATTGCATTTACTCACAAAGGTAATGTTCTTAGTTTTCATGAACTACACCATGGCACTATCTTATAAAATATACCATAGTATAACAAAGCAAGGTATATTTCAGAAATGTACACTTAGTTTACCTTGACAAGTATTAAGATTACTTTGTATGTTTCTACTGTGACGTGGGTTATATATGATTGGGCCATAGTTGAGGAAGTCAAGATTGTATCTTCAATCTCATCTCACCTTTCAACGATAGTAATCTATCTGTATATTTCATAAGAAATTTATTTTCACTGTCTCTAATGATTATATAATTGTAGTGTGAAAATTTAACATTAACCATACATGAACTTTTCTATAATATTTATTTAGTCATCAATAATAAACTGGGTGCATAATAGAATATTTTTTCAAAGTATTTTGTCAAATTAAAATTATGTAATAAAACCGTCTATCAAAAGGGTTTCTGATAAATAAGATTGATTTGATTTATTGAGTGCACTCATTTTGTGTTTAATACATCACTTTGAATGAAATGTAATTAAGACAGGTTAAATGAAATTATAAATACAATATTCTTCAGTCAAAGAATTAAGACGTAGTATGAATTAATACTAAACATGAGATGAAAAGCTATGGTTTATTTTATGCTGTTTCCATAATACAAACATTTTTTATTTCTTAATGTTTTGACTTTTAAAAATATAATTACACTTAAACTCAATAAGCAAATAAATAAAAAACTGAACATTTTAATAAATATAGTTAATTATCATGTTGTTTTGAACATAAATATAATTTTAAATTAAATAAGAATGCTCAAAGAGAATATATCAAAGGTACCACAAACAAAAGGACATGGTAAACCCATTCATAAAGTATGGGCAAAAATTTAGTCATTTTTACCTGCACATATGTAACTATTTAAAAATAAAACAGTTAGTGATACAGTAAATAACAGTCAAATAAATATATCTAGAATGACACTGGACACAAACAAGGTAGGTCACAAAAGTTTAATTAACCATATAAACTATTTTTGAAGCATATGATTATAATTTGTTAAAATTCTACTATATGTAATCAATCAATCATAAATATGCTTACTTTATATTGATGTGATTATTTTGACCTATTTTGTACTTAGTGGTAAATGAACAATTCATGGCTAAGTGATTTGTATCACTACACACAAATCCTGTAACTAGAACGTGCCACCTTATTGCACCAAACCCTTTTATTATATAAACATACAAATTTTAAGGTTGTCAAAGTTAAAGTACTTTATTCAAAGTAATATCTCACAAACTTCCAGCATTTGATTGTGTTATAGACAAAATTAATTTGAAATTTAACTAACATGCAGTTGTTTACAATTATAGCTTTATACTGATGTTTAAAAGTAAATTAAGGACATTGGAAGGATGAAAAATTAACAATAATTAGCCATTATATTTACCTACATTTGTAGCAAGTTATCTACCTTAATTTGAAATATACTTCTGGATCAATTGTTGCAATGAACACTGAAATATATAGCTTAAATTTACCACCTTTTCAAAAACACGAATGAAATTAAGTGAAAAAAAAGCACTTAATAGTCTGCACCATAACCTACCAAACCAAATTGTGCTGTTTGTTTAGTACCAAGGAACTAAAATAAATGAACTCAATTCAAACACAAAAACATAAAATATTGAAAACTTTCCCTCTGACTTCGAACATTCAACTAACAATAATAATTTCAAAAATGCACCTAATATATTTTATTGTTGAATAATATATTTTTCATCATGTTTGTTTCCATTCCAAAACAATCGTTGCCAAGAAGTTTTATAATGGGTTGTAAAAAATTTAAGACGCAAATGTGACCACACTAACAGTCGGTAATTTCGACACTGCTTCGCTCACTGATGAAATAGCGGGATGGAATATGGCTTATCCTGTTCTCAGAAAATTTATATTTACAACAGAAAAAGTTCCATCTTGAGTTTAATGACAATCAAATCAACAGATTGAAAGAAGATTGAATGTACAGTACAAACAGAATTAAAGTTATCTATCTATCTATCTATCTATCTATCTATCTATCTATCTATCTATCCATCTATCTATCCATCTATATATATATATATATATATATATATGTGTGTGTGTGTTTGCATATTAAATTTTCTGTCTGTCTGTTGGGTTGTTTGTCGTTAAACTCAAGATTGGACTTATGTTGTAATTCTCGTATATATATATATATATATATATATAAATGTAACTATTGATATGTCATATAATATCATAGCATTACAAGACAGATATTCCTTTAAAACTTAGTTAAAAAAAACAGTAGTATATGATTAAGGGGGAGTTTGACTTTATATTGTGCAGTGAACGTTTATTTGCGTGCTAGTGGCATTTAGCCAGTATAATAATGATGTAGGGACGAGAAAATTAAATCCAGCTAGGTTTTTAACCCTAACCTCTCTGTCAAAGAAATAATAAATTATATGATTCTTATATTTAATACGCATGACCTTCGATGTAGGTTTATTTTCATACCAAATTTAATCTTAAAAGTTACAATTTTTTAGATGTAAAAGCTACTAACCCAATAACAAAGTATAGGAGAAGAATGAGTTTCCATGATTTATATTTAAACTAATGGCTGAAAGAGGACACGAAGTAATATATACGTATTTTTTTTAGCACCGTATCTTAATAACCCATTTTGGTTACACGATTATGTACTAATTTCGCTTATGGATTGCTATATTTAGAGGAATCATCCCCTTATTTGCGAGGAGGGAGAGTTGAATACCATTTTGGGAAAAACCTTCTCTGTACATCCGACCAAGATAATAACCTCGATCTCACCATAATCCAATCCAGTCTCCTGCAAGAGACGTACCTTAGATCATATGGCCATCAAAGTGGTTTGCAGAAATATCCTTCGAGTGATTGAATATAGCTTCAATTTCAATTTAATTTAGTTTATGATTTGCTATTTTCTAACTTCCTTTGAGTATTATTTTTTCTCAAGACGAGAAAAACGTGTTAAAACTAATATCACAAACCTCACGTTACCAAAATGGTATTATTAAGCCAAAGAATTTATCATTTACGTGTGGATTAAATTATTATTATTAACGTATGTGCAATTAAATTTTAATAGACAGCATTGTGTGATAAATTTAGGTAGCTAATAAATAAATAGTTACTTCGCTGTATTTTGTTCATGTTTAGTTTTGAATATTAATAGAATAATCGAATGAATTCAGAAGGCTTACAATGCGAAAAAAAACATAAACAGATAAATCCGATTAGTAAATAAATTAAAAGTTGAGATCATACTTCCTGAAATTGTTGAGGAGTATTTAGAAGATTCTGATTGTATGTTTTAAATGGAAAATATTATTACTTTGGTGAAGATCTGTTCATTTAAAAAATTACTAAAATTCATTCCAATTAAGTGGTATATTTTAACTTTAATTACTTTAAAATTATCTTAACTCATGCTTTTAAAAATGTTTAAAACACTTTATTATTTCTGATGAATATGAGGGGAAAAAACAGCAAACTCAAACAAATAAAACCAGTAAATAAAATAACTAGCCAATAAAATTTTAAATTTTAATAAAAAAATTACATATTTTTTTTATATTTACATAAAATTAACACAATACTTTTTTCGTGACATGTAAGCCCTACACTAATGTACACTCCATTTGGTTAAGTGTAAGAAAATATGGTAGCCTTAACTTCATCATTAAAGTAGATTATTATTATTATTATTATTTATATAGAATGGTGGCATTTGTACCTTGACTGGTTTCAATTTGACCCTTTCTTACCATACCAATGATTATTCTCAACTAACCATAATTATATTGTAACCTTATATTACATGTTTGAGTCTGACCTGGAGTAGTGTTATTAACTAAGATAAATTAGGCCACCCTGCAGCTTTAATTGGAGACGATCAAAATTTTTATCTTTTAGCTACAGCTAATGTTTTTATTATAATCTTCTTCATAGTTATGCCAGTTATTTAACGGGATAAATTGGGAACAAATTAGTCACTTTTACATCAAGAGTTCCTGATATAATATTTCCTTGAATAACTAACATAAGATTTTGACTCCTCCCTCCAACACTATCTATACTACTAGCTATATATTTGAAAATATATCCGGTACCAGATTGGCATTAATATTGGAAAAATAATGCTAAGCTTGTTGACTTATGAAGGTAAATTATGTATAAATTACCAAGAAACTAATTGGTACTTACATTCACAGAAAAATGTGTCCATCATATCAAGCCACAACCCACTGATTTATCTTAGGAATATTATTGTCATTCTTTAACACCCTTTATACCAAGCATGTGAGTTCGAGCTGTATGACCGCGAGCTATCCGTTGCTGAAGCTTCCACATCATCACGTGTCGCTGCCGGGAACGGAAGCCAAAATATCGAGTCTAGAGCAAAACCTTACCCAAGGGACGAATTTATAGCTGACGGCAGTGCAGTGGTCTCGTATATACCATTTTATATCTTTTGAAGACAGAGTTGAGGAGGAGATAAAGAAAGACACAACGTCTTACCTCTTACCCTACTCACTCCATAATATTAATATTTTAATGAAACTTACTTCTATGACATGGAATTATCAGCATTACTATGTAAAATAAATGGTACGGCACTCGGCACTCGGTACAATATAGGTGTATAGATCTTTCTTGTTATAGTTTTTATCATAATTACCATTCAAACTATAATAGTAGACCACCCCACTTTAATAAGGCATGTAAAAAAATCTCCAGATAATAATTTTGAACAAAATTGTTTAAGTTTTGTTTGAAAATATTTAGTCCTCAGTCCCCTAAAATTGGAGCTAAAACTAACATTACAATTCCACCATCTAACCAAAATATCATGTTTGAACGAGATTCATCAAACTACTTCGGCTTTAGCCCAAGGTACGGATAGGTATTTCAGTAATACATATTTATAAATGCTGAATATATAATATATCTCTATACAGAAAACCTCCTTTCGGTTTATGAGATAATTGTATTATATTTGGAAGAAGGTATAGGAAAAGTGGATATAAACATATAAAAGGGACGAACACAAAAGGGCTTTTACAATGAAAAGAAGAACACAATTCACACTTTAATTTGCTGCTACTGGACAAAGGGATAATGGTTGCCTCTTAAAATCGATCGTCACCGCACAATTCTGGAAAAAGGGATAAAGTAAAATGATCACAGAATAAGCTGAGAAGATGTAGATCTGCATAAACAAAGAAGCCTCAGAAAGCACGGATTATACGGGAAAGAGGTTGGAGGAAAATGAGACCAACAAAGAATAAGTGGAAGCTAACCCAGCAGAAATATATAGTAATTTTGAGGATACTCTCCAATTTTCAAGATCGGAGGAGCACCAGAACCTACATATACCCCTTAGGCACATCTTAGGGGGTAATAGAGCCTAATAGAAGATAATTCATAACGTTCTCCATTCCCGAGGCGCTTGATAGGATATTGATGAAGTCAGTAATTCTGAAAGAGATCCAGTGAGTCTGCAAGAGAAAGTACAGAGTGCTTTCGAGATAATAAGCGAAGTGCTAAAGGAGGACCTACTGTATGATCAGTTTGTTAAAGCACACGGTTTAATACTAAATTACCCTAAAGAAACATTAGTCTCTTAGCCACGTTCATATGCACCATCCCTAAAATTGGAATTACAGTAAATAGCTAATATAAATAATATAATCACATGGCAAAAGAACGCTATGCGCATTGTGACTTTGATCCAAAAAATTAGGAAAATAGCAGAGGAAATGGAACTGGACTTTTAGTGCTTACAATAACCGCATAGCAAAAATGTTAAAAACTACACATGTCAGTAACAATGATAATCATAGCGTCTGGGGACAAATCATTGAGTGTTACTATTTTATTCAATAAAAATATCACTGTGACAAAATTAATAATTGACAAGCGTCTAACATAAGTATAGCTTAGAATCAAGGTTGGAAGGTATATACTGACCAATATGTAATTTCAATATATAGATATTACCGAACCATATCTGGAATAAATATATGAGACATACAGCGCAAACAGGAAAACTCCAATGATATACACTGCGTATGCAAATTCCATATCATCGATGGGGTATAGCTTGACCATGGATGAAAGGGGTGAATTGATAGAGGATGTTATAAATGATAGGCAGCTTAAGGTTGTGAATGAGCCTAACCATCCTTAAACTTACAGAGGAAGATCTAGGGCACCAAACAACATTGACGTGACCCTTTGCAACCCCTAATCTGCCAATCATATACAAGGATTGTAGGTGAAAAATATGGTGACCAGCAGTGACAACGACCTTATCTGTTTTGAGTTGACTAATGTAGGGAGAAATGAAATGAAGAACGTAAGGGTTAAACGGAGTTACAACGTAAATAAAGAAGAAGGGAAAAATTTTCGAAGAGCGCTAACACTATCAACACAGCTGTCAAATGGGGAAAATATCATCATAAAAGCAAAGCTACTCACGCAGGTTCTGCAAGCAACAATGAGAATGACCATACCCTTACAAAAAGAGAAAAACAAAGTACCAAGAGACCATGGAGAAATCATCTGCAAAGACAGGTGAGGACGCAATGAAAGATAGGAAAATATATCAGAGACTCGTCGACCCAGAAGGCAGAATCATACTCCTGGATGCATAAAGAAAAAAAGAGTAGGTACATTTGAGAGAGATCTGGGAGCTGTAAAAGAAGATAGTTGTGAAAATTAAGTTCAAGAGAAACTCACGAATCTGTGGGGGGTTAACTTTCCAGTTCGTAAATAGGATAATAAGGTTACCAGCCTAGATTACCTCCCCGAGGAAACTCTATGGCAACATGACTACCCGTTGTAAGGAATCTGCGAGGCTTCTCCTGGAGACGTGTTCTCTGACGACACCGAAGACATGAAGAACACGATAGGACAATATTGCAAGTGACAGACAGCTACATAAGTGAAGCAGACGTGGAACCAGTGAACCTGAATAAGATTATGAAAATGAATAAAGTGCCTGGAGCTGATATGATCAAGGTCAAGGTGCTGCAATAAAGCGTCGATGTTTTTTTCCTATGTCTCTTGGCTCATGAATGAAAGTCTGTTACAGGGCCGACTACCAAGCATCTCGAAGCATTACGAGGTAGTCGTCCTGAGCAAGATAGATTTCAAGGACCCTCTCCTTCATAAGTCATATCACCGAATCTGCCTCCTGAATACGTGTTAGAAGCTTTAGAAGAAATTGTAATGTGCGATATTACCAAAGCACAGAGAAGAAACTGACATGCATTAGAGCCAATTCAACTTCAGAAAGGGAAGGTTCACGGAAGATGCAATCAACATGGCTATGAGCATTATATATGATTCATGGGCAACATATACGGTCGGGATATTTGTCGATATCACAAAGGCATTTGATAACCTGTGGTGGCCTATGCTATTAAAATGATTCCATGAAATAAAATGAACTGTAACTCTTTACTAAAGCTTCCAGGACTACTGTAGGGGGAAGATATGGAACACTTATATGTTCGGGAATAACCCTGAGTAAATTACTGATCAAATTATATCCCCATTCCCCAGGCGTCAGTGAGTTGACTGATATTTAGAGAAATGGGATTATATCCTGGGTTGCTGGAGATAGAATCACTTCCTGAAATGGTGGGTCTAAATCTTACGTGGTTGATCTCTTGATAGCAGTCGATGAAAAATCAAGAGTAAAACTCATAAACAAAATAAAACAATTTATTTAATGGTATATAAATATATATATATGTATATATTGTGCAAGAAAGCTAAACTTAAGCTTACATCCGAGAATACTACATATACGTTGTTCAGAAGGACGGTCCTAAGAAATCCAAGTACTAATTTCAATGGTCATATCATCTCACAGAGCAAGATGACAATATATCAATGCGGAATACTTAATTAGAAACGGAACTTCAAGGCCCACATGGATTATGTACGCGAAGTTGCGAAACAAACATAGAATAAAATTATTAGTATAGACTAGAGGACATAACAACTCCCTATGCAATCAATAAAGAGATACCACTCAGAGATACTTGCTATCATAATGGGCTATGGAGCAAGTACTTAGGCTCACCGGCTTGAATAAATGTGGTATCGATCAAGCTGTTTGAAGGGAATCAGGAGGTATTCTTCAGAGACTCATTGTATCTTACCCAACCACCTCAACTGATGCATAAAGTGTTACGGTTAGTGTCTGCTCACTGGATTTAAAAGTGCGAGTGCAACGTACTGGCTCAGGAAAAAGAAACTGAAGAAGAGTCGAGGAAATTACTGAGGAAGGCATATCAACGCTATCAGAGATACTATACGAAGAGCTATGATGGATGAGTGGCAAGAGAACTGGGTAAGAAGTACAAAGGGTTGAAGAAAGTTTAATTTTTTTCAAAATGCCCAAGAAATAAGAGATATGAAGCACTTACAACCCACCCGGGACATTGGGCATGGGCCGTATAATATGTATCTCTCTAGCAAAAGGATTAAGGAGACAGGATCGTATGACTGCGGAGAAGAGGCAACACCGGATCAAGTGGTATAAGAATCTTATCTATCACTAGCATTGAGGACACATCACCAACAAGTGCTCCAATGACATCAGGTAAGCTACATACTCTGAGATGGTGTCCTGTGAAAATTCTTTGACATGGTCATGATCTCAATTTCGCTAAAACACATAGACAATACTGTAGCGACAGAATAAAAACGGAAGTAATACGATGACAGATAGAGCTGGAAGCAAATAGACAATAATAAGAAGAAACAGATGAGGAATAAGACCAGAACTTGACTAGAAGAACAGCAGAAAACATGACTATGACAAATAGTTATGCAAACACTAAGGAAGAGATGTCGCAAGGTTTCCTAGAGACGCCAGCAAAGTGAGAGGGGTGGGAATAGGAATCCAGCATCATGCAAGGCCTGGAACCTTTGACATTCTGGAAGGCAAACTAACAAATAGAAAGGAAGTAGAGATGTTAAGGAGGTTCTGCCTAATAGATCCACGTGTCCTCGGCACATTTTGAAACAAATGAGAGCCAGGGCTAGAACCAACCGGGAACTCAAGTCCATCAACTTTCTTGAGAGGGTGATCACCAAGAAGTCACCCAGTAAACTGGATTAGTTTTAAGTTAGTAGATGGGTTAATTTTTTATGTCTAGTTAGCTATTAAAGAGGCTCTTCCAAAGTTTAGAAATTAGGTAAAGTAGCTAGCAATTAGAAATTAGAATAAAATAATAGAATTAGAATAAAGCATCCCGTACTACCTTAAAAGATGACGGGTCAGGCTGGACCCAAAAAAAAATGTTTCCTTAGCAAAAATAGGAATTTCTCAGATGGTTTGATCAACAACTGATGTTGATGTTAAAGTGGTTGCTGATTTATCAAACATATCAACAACTTAAATACTCTCATATGCAAACTAAAATTTAAATGTAGGGTAAAAATTTATACAGTGATTAATTATACACATCAGTCCTTTGAGGAATGCTTTTGAAAATAAAGAACCTTAACGTTAAAGTTTTAATAAAAAGAAAGCATTTTATATTTGACTAGAACTTTAGGGCATATATGATAGTTCAAACTTTTTTACGCTTGATTAACGGTGATGAAATACATGAGAGAGTTTTTCCAATTTACTTTTTTCTTCTTCTTCATCTTCTTATCGAAGCCCCACTCATTTCACCCAGCTGTGTATTATTTGAAAATTTAAACTTTGCACTCGTACTTTGTTTTAATAGATACCTTTTTCTTAATTATTTTAGCATCAAGTCTTCCTAATTGTTCGGGTTATAGGTCTACACATATTTACTAATTTCACTAGTGAGTTAGGGATTAGGAAGTTTGAATTTAAAGGAAGTGTGCCCGCAATTTGCGTAGTAAACCATTTTGGAATAACCACTCTCAGCACACCCAACCAGGATTCGAACCCTGGTCACCCTGTCACCAGCGGTATTGTCTAACAGGAGAGTGAAGCCTTAGACCATGCGGCTACTGAAGCAGGTTTAAGAGGCAAAGAAACAGTAATTAAGCACATCACAATAACTAATTACCTAAAATTGAAACTATTGCAAAATAAGTAATACGCCGCCTGTCCAAGCTGAGTGCAGTTGCTCTAAAAGATTGTGGGATTGTGGGAAAGTGAACGTTAGTAAAATTACCACAGTTTGGCATTACTATGATCTCTACAGTGTCTCCCAAATATGGTGTTTCATTTTTTTAATTCAATAGTTGTTTAACTCTGATTGATTGCACTTATATTATAGTAATGGTGAATATATGACATAGGTCAATAATATATGAACAATTATAACAATTTATAGTTAATATGTTTGACCTAATTGATGTGAAATATTCTCACAATGCTGAAATTCTCAGGAAATGGATGTTGCTAGACCTCAAAATCACCAAAACAATCCTTATTATTTTAAAATGTAGTATTGCTTCCCAATTTTTTAATTATCAGTTCGTCTCCCTAATCATTCAGTCTCTCTTTCTCTCTCTCTATCTCTCTCTCTCTCTCTCATATATATATATATAT
>CABFWB010001795.1:56529-139678 GCA_902151455.1 Timema bartmani
TTAGTAATGTAAAGAGAAATTATACAGTAATGCATAGGGAAGTATTATGAGAGGTTTTCGATCAATTTTATACGAACTTTATAGTTAATTAATATTTTTAGCAACTTATCATACTATCCATTATGATTATATGCTTGATTAACTAATTAAATAAGACATATTTCTTAATTAATTAAATAAGACACATTTTTAGAATGCCAAATTTTAATGACTTTCAATTAATGTTGGTTGTTAAAAATGGGCTTTCTATAAAATTAGGGTTTAGTTCTATGTGGCTTATGCTTGAAATAAGTATCAAATATACCCTTTTAGTAGTAGGAAAGCATGTTTAAAAGGTCTTTTTCCCAGTCAGAATAATTCTACTATATAGTAGGATTTTGGTAGGAGAATATATTTTCCAGAAGTCCCTTACTACCATAGACATAGAATAGCTCGTATTTCAGCCCATACTCGAGAGAGAAACTTCTTAAGAGTCAAGCACACAAAGAAAAAAATTAATTCTTTGGATTCTAAACCTATTTTCATTGGATCAAATGTAAAAGCTACCCCAGTACCTTTAGAAAATTCCAGATTACACTTTGAAGAGTTGAATATAGCTATTAAAATATTAATCTCCATTAGCTATGATATAAATATAAACCGGGTCTTACTACCCACCCGGGTGCACCCGCATATTAAACCAATGTGATAATGATGAGGAAGGTAGACCTTGGAGGACATAACAACACCATAAGTTTGGAAAGCAAGTGAGAGACCATTTCAGAAAAAAGTACCACAGTACTTCAGAACGTTTTTCTAGCCCTCATATCCCTGTCCCCAGCAATCAAGACAACACTAGACTGACACTTTAGTTGAGTGCCAAATGGGATTAGTAAAGTCGTTAATGGATAACTTCATAAAGCGTTACTCAACCGCCACCGAGAAATTTGTCCATTTCTAATTATTGTTGCTCCAAAGTTTTAAAAATGTGGCGTTTGGTTGAAACAGAAGAGATAAAAACCCATTCTAAGCACTCCATAAGTTTGGTCAAAGGTAATGGTAACCTTAAATTGTGTTTACTTCCACAAATGAGGATAATAATAAAAATAACTTTTAAAACTGAATTTGAGTTTTTTTAATCACGGTGTCTTATTGCCCGCTCAGGCTGAATATGCATATGTGATAATTATTATTCTAGTGGAGTATGGATGACGAAGGACGCATTTTAGAGGTAATCTACAGGCACGAGCGTGCAAAATGAGTAATAAACTATCTAGGGAAAAAAACCGATCCCCCCGTCATCAGCAGCCAGTCTAACATGAGAGTGACGTCTTAGAGATTAGTCTATTCGGCTTCTAAAGCGGTAGTTTGACCTTAACAGTGATATTTTGTAAAATTTTCAGCATTAGTCCTACTACCGGTTCAGGTTATACGAGTATGTACTAATTACGCTAGTGATTTAAGAATGAAGAAGGTTGAATTTAGAGGAAATGTACCCATATTTGCATGTAGGAGGAGTGGAAAAAAATTCAGGAAAACCACCCTCAGTACTCCAGAACGATATTCCAACCCAGATCTTCCTGTAGTTAGCAATATAATCTATTGCTAGAATGATGCCTTAGACCAAGCGGCCACCCATGTGTGTAGCCGTGATATTAAATTATAGCATAGGCTAAGTGGAAACAGTATTGGGTACAGTGGCTTTGCGGTTGGTCAGTGACCTGGCATGTTATTGAACTGATACAGAATGGAGAACAAAAGTAATATATTCTACTTCAACGAGAGTTTCCTATTCCTAATATTTGTTTTTAGTTCGTTATTACGTAAATCTCCCAAAAACATTCGCTGCTTGGAAACGTTCTATGAGTATTGATTCTGAGCTCGCTTTAAAACTCAGTCATACCTTCGTACAAAGCAGAAATCTGTCACATTAGGGAACCATGTAGGATAGACAGATAGACAGACAGACAGACAGACAGACAGACAGGTACTTCCAAGAAAAATAGTGACATAGAGAGAGTAGAGATTTTGGTGAAACAGTTGCATGACATTGCATCATAGAAAGTAAGTCAGTATTACATAGCTCACTGATTGAATGTAAACCAATAATTTAAAAGGACAATATAATATAGCATTAACCATAAAAAACGAAGTTGAAATAATTTGAATGTTTGCATTTTTTTTCCGTAATTAAGGTGGGATGGAAGGGTACGCGAGTTAGGGCAAGTACTTTTGCTGTTTTTATAGCAAAACATATAAATAAACATATAAATAAAATAGTGTTTAAATATATCGCACAAATATACAAAGGGCGAGGTACACGAGAGAAATTCATCTAGTGCTTGATTATTAAAATAATTTTAATTATATAATTTATTAATTCTAGAATGCCATGTGCCTGCCATTATAAGGATTAAACAGTATTTATTTAATTTAGATAAACTATTTTTTATATATTTCTCGTATTTCTGTGTATTTTTAATATTAACTCATATGCATACAAATAAGACAACAAATACAAAACGTTACTTTTAGTAAATGGTCCTAAAAGTCTCGATTATACTCCAGTTTGTTATACAGGATGGTTGTAAATTGATTCTCAAATTTAAATAGTGGTAGAATTTGTCTTTCATCAATATCCAGGTTAGAGGGAACTGTCCAAGTTTTGCAGAATTCGTTCAGCAGAAATCCCAACAAATCAACACGCTGCTCGTGAAAAGTGATTTATCTCTTCATACAATCCGAACAGTTCTAGAGAAATACTTAAGTTTTCGTCCTTGGAAGCCGCATTACTGTACTGCCAGTAACGATCCGTAGAAGATTGTGATCACCGGATGGAGAATGATGAGATAATGTTTGGTTGGTACAACGACTGGGCCCAGTTGTTTGGCAATATCATTTGGAGCGATGAAGCGATATTTTATGTGTGTGTGGGGAGGTAGGGGAGGAGGGAGGTTGTAAACTGCTATAATTATAATAAATTATCACAAACAGGATCCTGGAGTCACTGCTGAAAATATGTTAAATCGCCCAAAGGTCACTGTTTGGTATGGAATGACATCAACACAGGTTGTTGGACCATTTTTTATTCGGGACACAATTAACGCAGAGTGGTACCCAAACATGCTACAAAACGATATTTGGCCTGTTGTGTTAAATTGATTCAACCTCAATGACTTCATCTTCATGCAAGAGGGTGCCCAACCATATTATAACTCACTGCCCGTGCTTGGATCGACAATCAGGACATAGCTGGGTTGACGTGGTCCACATAAACGGCCTACACGGAGTTCTGACCTAAAGCCCTGCGATTTATTCTTGTATGGGTGAGCAAAGGAGGAGGTCTAACGCACCAAACCTCGAACTCTGGATCAACTGGAGGAGTGGATTCATCAGGTTATGGCCATGACACCACTCCAGTCTATGCTAAAAGCAGTCGCATACATTCCCAAAATTGTACAGAGACTTGTGGACAGTGCTGGTGCCTTTGTTTAATATTTATTGAATTTTAATATTATAGGCAATTATCACATGGTAGGCTCCAAAAACAAACTTATTTCATAAATATTTGTTAAAAAATACTAAAGATATTAGCAATTTAAATTAGGGAGTTAATTTACAATCATACTCTAGAAAAAAGTTATACATAGTATGTGTTCATATATTATAGTAAAAGGGCTTCTTTGTTTAATTTATGAAAATGTGTATCGTTCTTGTTAATTGTGATTTAAATATATATATAATTCACAACCCATTCCCCACCCTTTTGGAATTTTGTCAGGATGGCCTATTTTCACGGAAGAAATGTCAGATAAGAGAGTTGAAAATTTGTCAGATCTGTAGTTTTGTTGAATTTTATTATAAGCTATAGAATATGGTATAAATGTACATTGTCCTACAGAAGACTAATATGACCTAGAAAAGATAGTTTTAAAATAAGTTAGGAAACATTTTTGACTTAGTCCCAGCATATCATCTGAAAATTGTTAGAAGTAACTTTAGTGCAAAGATAGGAAAGAAAGAATTATTTAGTGCTACAATAGGAAAGGAAAGCTTGCATGACGTCAGTAATAATAATGGAATAAGACTGATAAATTTTGCCTTTTCAAAGGACCTTATTGTTAAAAATATTTTCTTCAAGTATGAGGATATTCGTATATATACTTGGACTTCCTCAGAAGGAATACACATAATCAAATAGATCACTTGCTGATTGATAAAAAACATCATACAAGCTTACTTGATGTCAGGTCATACATAGGTGTAGAATGCGATTCAGACCACTACCTGGTAGTAACAAAACTTAGGGGACGTCTGCCAGCAACAAAAAAGTTAAATCAGGTGGGCAAGTTAGAAAGATAAGATGTATAAAAATTGACATATGGTGAATGTAGGAATATATACCAAATTTAAATTTTAAATAGATTTTCTGTCCTAGAGTGTTCAAAGGAACAGGAGTAAACACTATATCCATAGAAACGGTGGGAAATAGTCCGGAATAATATTATAAATACAGCTAAGAGTTATGTAGATCTTGCAAAAAAGAGTAGGAAGAAACCATGGTTTGACAACGAATGTTCAGAATTAAAAGAGGAAAGAAGGGAAGCTAAATTACATTGGTTAGAAAGTCCTAGTGTATTGATCTTAAACACATTTAGCAATGCAAAAAGGAAGGCCTATAAATTATTCAGAAAAAAAAGAAAGATTATTTAAAGGGTAACGTTAGCGAGATAGAACAAAAAAAGAATCAAGGAAATTTATTTAGGTATTAACGGGTATAGGAAGAGTTCTCAGGCTAGGGCCAATTAAGTAAAATATGAGAATCGTAAGCTGATCTGAAGATAAAAGTGAGGTTTTGAGTAGCTGAAACGACAACTTCAGGCATTTCTTAATGTTCATGAAGGATCCGATTTGGGTGAGGGGGTCGAAATAAATACTGATGAACCACTAGTCGCAAATCCAAGTATTAGTGAAGTTATAGATGATATTAGGAAGTTAAATAACCATAGATATATCCAGGTATTGATTCAATTCCAGCAGAGCTAATGAAGGGAGGTTGTGAACAGTTAGTAATAAAAATTCATAAATTACCATGTTACATATGGAACCATGAGGTATTACAACAAGAATGGACGGAAGGTATTATAAAAACATTTTCACAAAGGGATGTAAAATTGAGTGTAGTGACTAAATAGGTACCTCACTACTTCAAATATGTTATACAATTTTATATGACATAATTTTTCTGAGATTGACGCCACATGGAGAGGAAATAATTGGGGATCATCGTTGTGGCTTTATACGAAATATATCAACAAAGGAACAGATTTTTACCATTCTGAAATATTTAAAATAAAGGAATTACAATATAAAGGTCTATCGATTATACATAGATTTTTAAAAGGCCTTCGATTCTGTTAAAAGGCCAACGTTTCAACTAAATAAATAAATTATATGACACTTTAGTTAAGTTTGGGACTCAAAAAACTTGTCAAGCTAGTTAAGGCATGTTTGACTGATACGCCATGACAGGGTACGGGTTGGATGTCACTTATCATATACTATATAAATATATATTGGATTGAAACAAGGAGTTGCACTTTCCCCATAACTTTTTAATCTCACCTTAGAGTGTGTATGCTCTAGAAGTGAACACTGTAAGTACTTAGTATATGATCACACAGGGAACCCGGGTTGAGGACGATAATTTAGAGATTCTTTCAAATAAAATATTATTTGACAGGGTTAATGAGTTTAAATATTTATGAAAAATTTTAACTAGCAATAATGATATAAAATTGGAGAAAAGTAAAAGAAAACAGTCGGGAAATGCATGCTTGGTAAGTAATTTGTTTACAGCTCCCCTGCTTTCAAAGAATGTTAAAGTCAGTTCGAAAACATGGTGCTTAGAATGATATTTGGTCCAACAAGGGAGGCGGCTCCTGGGTAGTGGAGAAGGTTACATAATGATGAGTTAAATACTCTGTACTTATCACAAGATACTGTTAGGATAATCAAGTCTCGTAGATTACGGTGGGCAAGACATGCAGTGCCAATGGGAGATTCTAGAACCCAATGGGAAGTCCTAGACACAGATAGGATAACATTAGAATGGACTTAAAATGATTGGCTGTAATGAGGTGGACTGGTTAGAACAAGTTCGGGATGGATTTAGGTGGGTTATTTTTTAAGTGCAGCATTTAAATTTCGAGTTCCTAATAATATTGAGTACGTAAACATATGGTGTGGTGTTGTCAGTCGTAATTGTATAAGTTCCAACATAGCCGTTAACCCAAGTAAATCACTTTTATCAAACAGTCTTTGTTACTCGTTTACACAGGTCACCTATCTCTCGAACTGAGGACAAGATCGTATTTCAGTCCTGCCACGACTCCCTCCCAGGTCCTAATAATTTATGTTAGCCCCTTATTATAGTTTGAAAGTGTGCATTCCTTTCAACAGTTTTGCCAAGTCTATAATATTGCTCTATAAATCTACACAAGTTAAGCTGACTATAATAACAAATGTATTGTATTAATATGGATTATGTTTGGCTGGCTGACTCAGGCTTTCAACACAAAGAAGAAGCACGTGTCACTTAGGTAAAGTTAATATGGCCCAAATATTATCAGACACAGACATCTATATTATGTATCCATAAAACACTTTATAATATAAATGTACCCTAAAATGCGTAAGGTTACCCCCACCAACCTTTTACATAAATAAAACAATAAATATAATTATATGGTTTGTGCAATTTTTAGAAAGCCACTTATTATAATGTATAATTAAAATTAAATAATGTACTATGTATCCAAAATATTTATAATTAAACTATAATGAAACATTATGTTAGGTCGTGATTTAATAAAGTATTTTTTCTAACCTAAAATTAAATCATTTTAAAGATAAGCGAACAAAAGAGTATTTTGAAATTTTAGGATTAGTTAGGTAATTGAATTTAGAACACAAACTATTATTAAAATATATTTACGTTTCAGTGAAATAATCATTGTTAGTTAAATTCAATAAACTGCCGAATCTTACATGGTATTTAAGATAACAATAATATATGAATTAAGATTAGAAATCGGATCTACTTTTATATATAAGAATGTTTTTGTATTTATCACATGTTTAATTTTACAGCTATTTTAATTAATAAGGTCCCATTAAAAATATCCTATATCAACTCACTAAGAACAATTTTGTTACCAAGGGACTAAAAAATCCATAAAAATTAATAAGTAGAAAATTAAGATTTATAAACAGTATTCAAACGAAATGTAATGCCAAGTGAAAGTTAGTGTTATGTTAAAACACATATCAATATTTGGAACTAATTTCTTAGAAGCCCCAATATTGTAAGAAAAATCGTTGATAAATTTATTACTCTAAAAATATATCTATAAATGATTTGGAATATACTACATTTAGATAGGTGTTCTAACCAATAAGTTATGGACACAAATAACAAAACATGTTATTACAAATCTCTTTTAACTATGTGTTGAATTTATTTAAATTTGTTTAAAGTCACCTAAAGGAGTGTTTGAAAATAAATGTATTATAAGGTTGGAGAAGAAAAGGTCTTAAAATTATCTAAATTGTGTCTATTAGCTATTATTTTATAATAGGTTAGAACATGTCTCATGCAGTAAAATTAAATAAACTTTGCATTACATTTGCTATAAATATTGCTTATATCAACATTACTATTCCTATTAGTGTAACTATATATTTGCTCAAAGATGTATTCTGATTTTCACAACAAGTAGCCAGAAATTATTTGAAAAATATATTATGTTTTGTGAAGGATAACAAGATATTAATATACCGTGACTGTCTTATAATATTATTTAAATCCACATTTGTACCGTAGGTATTCAATAGCTTTTTAAGAATGAACTAAAGTGCTCGCATTATGATGTAAACAGTGTTTTAATTAACCTTACTTGAATTGCATTTTTTATGGTGATCATTGTTAAACATAAAGCTCCCCAAAAAGTAGCTTACCAAAAAAATAAAAAAAATCTACTCCCCACATGAAGCATAGTATATGACGATCTACGCAAGCATTAATTAGGTAAAATATATTTCCAACTCCAGATTATATAAGTCTGGATTGTGGTACTATTTTGAGTTTATTAAAGCTCCCAATTTGAAATTAAAATTAATGTTCAGCAGTGACATAAATCATATTTTAATAAACGTCAGCAGATGACCTGGTTTCTGTGCCAGAAGGAGAAAAACCGAACGAATATTTGAAGAAAAAAAAATCCTATTGAACTTTTATCCATCTTTGTTTTCAAAGTCGGGTAAAAACCGTTATCTTTGGCCCTACATTATATAGTAGCATGTGTTGCTGAATCGTAATATGTAAGGCAGAAAAACGTGAGTGAAATACATGGAAGTAATGTAAATTTCTTATATAGAATGAATAGAAATAGTAGAAGATAGAGACTCTGATACAAGGAAATTTAATAATCTGTAGCGACAAAGGTTCGATATTAAGAAAAAGCACAACTTTTTTTTATGTGCCATTTCTTAAAACACACCTGAGCAATCCGCATTTAAATACACTTAGAGGATCTGGATGATGGAAGTAGAGTTTATAGGAACTTATTCTTTGATCTGCGTGGAAAGAGAGGGGGAAAACCAATTTAGTAAAACCACTCTTGGAACAGCCAGCTGTGGTCTGAATCACGACCTTAAAGTCACTTCCAAAATAGATTAGATGAGCGTCGAGCTTAGTCTATTTATTCACCAATGTGAAAATTTATAATAATCATAAATGAATATACACACAAAGGTATGTACAGTATAGCAGGAATACCAGGCCTCCACCGTGGTTCGGATTCCACGTTAAACTGTAGGTCCTCCATTTCATCTTGCAATCACCCTACCATTACACTTTAGCGTAAGTGCGTATAACCCAAACTGTTAGTAAGACGCGGTGCTAATAATATTAATAATAATAATAATAATAATAATAATAATAATAATAATAATAATAATAATAATACAGTATAGCAATAAAGTAAAATAAATATATATATATTTTTAAGACCGCGTCTTACTATCTGTTCAGGGTTATATGTATACATACTAATGACGCTATTGAGCTATGGATATTATAGGATAAATTTAATGGAGGTGTATTCACATTTACATGGAGGGAGAGTGGAAAAACATTTTGTAAAAATTATCCTCAGTACACCCGACCGAGAATTGAACCCTGCTCTTCATGTCATTTAAAGGTTAGACTGACACAAGAGCGACGACTTAGAGTCTTAGACTATGCGGCCACCGAAACAGGTAATATAATATTGTTTCATTTGAATGATGAAGGAACACATAAGCAGCACTATAAAACTATTTAAACATCTTAAACTAAGATTAAAAGAATATAAATGTCTACGGAACTGAGAGGTTAATCTTTTTGTGGTAAGGCAGAAACTATGTAACTGGATAGTGGGATGGAAAGTGAAATGACTAAAGATAAAATTCAAGCCCTTTTCGCTCTCATTCAGTAACAAAGTAATAATGCTATCACAAGAGCCTTGGAGGAAAAGGGGAATTGTAAATCAAATTTAAGAGAGCTTAGTTAAAAGAAATTCTAAAGAGACGAATAAGAAAAACATAAAGATAAAGAAAACATGATGAGGATATCGGTGTATGTTGAATTATCTAAAAATCGCATTCTACATTTGTATATTTATTGTGAAAATTTTAAAATACTTTGCGGTGGGAAGGCAAACACATTTAAATGTAATCTATCTTAGTGGTTTAGTTAGGATTTTGAAAAATAATAGTCTTAAGCACTAAAGGCTCATTTATTGAGCAATTTCAGTAGTATTTTAATATAATGTATTTATATTTATAATTATGTGTTATAGATAACGTTATATATAGCCCTATTCAATTATCATAAAAAAGTTTATATTATAAAGAATGTATAATTATTATCTTTTGTTTATTGTATTTATTAATTTTTATCGCCGAGTCTTACTAACTGTTCAGGCTGTACGCATTATTATAATAACGCTAAACGAGATGGGATGAGAAAGGAAGCATTTAGAGGTAATCTACTATCATTTTCGTGGAAGGAGGTTGGAAAATAATTTAGAAAAACCACCCTAAATGGTCTCGACCGGTATTCAAACTCTCCATCATCGGCATTCTAGTCTATTGCAAGTGTGACGCCTTAGACCATCCCACCACCGAAGCTGTAAAGCTTATTTTAGATATTATTTACAATAATAATATTAATAAGCAATTTTATTTATTTATTTATAATTTGGTTAAAAACTTATCTTTATAAAGATTACTTCACCGCGTCTTACTACCCATTCAGGCTATGCGCTTAAGTACTAATAACGCTAATGGGCTAGGAATTGGTAAGGTTGAATATAGAGGAAGTTAGCCCGCATTTGCGTGGAGTCAGAGTGGAAAATTATTTAGGAAAAACCATCCCCAGTTCACTCGAGTGAGATTTGAACCTCGATCTCCCAGTCCTCAGCAGTCTAGCTCAACACAAAACTAGCGCGTTAGCTAACCACGCCACCAAGGTGGGTTAAAGATTACTTAAGGAGCTCTTAATAAAATAATATATTTTTACATGCACTACATTTAACATTTTAAAGAATGGAATTTTGTTGTTTAAATTTTCAAAGTTTTTTAAATAATTTTTTTTTTATCAAATAGAATAACATATTTTCAATTTATTTTTTTGTTGAATCATCGGAAATAGGTCCTTAAAATAATTATGAAGAGAGGTGCAAGTATTTATTCAAAGTGTTTGATGAAATTTTTTTTGTTCCCCTAAACATATTTTCATAATATTACTTGAATCTCTTTTAAGTTTTAGTTTGTCTATCTCTGCTTTAGGAAGTTTTGTTAGCCGTCATGTATCGTGAACAAATAACATAGAAAATAGCTTACAAATATAAGGCTATTATTTTTCACTACAAGATCTATCTATTATAGAGAAGAAACCTTGTTTGGAAACTAGGTCTACCACTCGATCAAAATAAATTACTGTTTTTAACTTTAAATAAGATTTTGATATAAAACTGAAATATATATTCGGAGTATGCATTAAACTTACCTTGCTCTAGGATAAATAACAAACATGGCTCATTTAGATCCAATCCCTATTTTTAAAGGGTATCATAATTTTTCGGCTAACAAAATATATGGTTATTTGCATTACTGATGCTGTTAAAATTGTAATAGATCAATCCTAAGTTAGTTTGATTATTAATGATACCAATTATAATACAATAAATGTTTTATGCCCTTAATATGTACACTGTACAGTAAGTCTTAATGATAACTACAATGGGAAACAGTGTAGCAGATCTCTTTATTCATAATACATTCCATTATGTATTACGTGCCTTTTCATACATCACCAATGAGAATATTAAAGGGCCTACTACGGTACATAGATATGATGATGGAGTTTCATAATGTAATTTTCTATCGATGTGCTTTGAAGTTTAGAAGAGACTTCAAGCGAACTTCCATCTAACCGCAAGTTTCACTAGACGAATTACTTACAAATTAAATTAGTAAAAGTGGCTTTATCTATTACAATGAAGTTAACGGGCTAGTGCATCTTGTTCCATTGTGAACTATTCATACGCTAACATTAGGCATTTATATCAATAAAATAACAGGTTTCCATCCTTTATAAAATACCCTCAAAACACTATTTTTGTGGAAAGTGCCACTGAAGGATCCGATAAGCTAAGTTCAACCACTGCAAGGTGAATCAGAGAATGATTTACCCACATTTAGGTTTATATCCTGCTATCCAAGAGAATAGTGGGACCTCTTGAAAGTATCTACCTGGCTATTTTAATTAATAGTACATATTTATATTATGTTCAAATCTGCAATAAGTATTAAAGTTTAAATTAGATGGTGTATTTTAGAACACGAAGCATTTCCATTATTCTATTTTAATTGCTCAACAATTATTAATAAACAATCTAGTTGCTAGAGGACTACGCATAAATGTTTATAGAGATAATGAGAAATACAATAATTTAAAAAAAATTAGCTACCAGTTTTCTCAGAAAAACCTACATTATTTTGATAGTATAATGAGAAACTCTTCAAATGTAAATTTAGAAAATAAAAACTATAAATATTTTTTTTCAATTTCCTTATACATTTGTCCTGACATCTTATTTTACTATAAATCAGGACTTTTTGTTCAAATCTGCAATAAATATTAAAGTCTAAATTAGATGGTGTGTTTTAGAACATGCAGCATTTCCATTATTCTATTTTAATTGCTCAACAATTATTAATTAACAATCTAGTTGCTAGAGGACTACGCATAAATGCTTATAGAGAGAATGAGAAATATAATAATTAAAAAAATATTAGCTACCAGTTTTCTCAGAAAAACCTACATTATTTTGATTGTATAGTGAAAAACTCTTCAAATGTAAATTTAGAAAATAAAAATTATAAATATTTTTTTTTCAATTTCCTTATAAATTTGTCCTGAAATCTTATTTTACTACAAATCAGGACATTTTGTTCTGTACATATTACAATCTAAAAATTTCTCACATAAACTTTCTGGAATATAAACATATACTACTACTAAAACTACTTGTCCTGTTATTGATCATTACCTATTTACCTCGACCTGTGCCTGTTAGCAGCTCAGTCTACTATATATTAATACCATTATTTAATTTATGATAACTTATAATTATAATTGTCCCTCTTTCCCTATTTAAGTTATTTTGACTAAATACATTTATTTTTTCCTTTTGATATGCCTGCTTTGAACTTAAATCTAACTTAACCTAATTTAAACATAGTGCTGTCGTCTACACAATCAGTTTATATATTTCCTTGTAGGGAGTCCCATTTTCTTTTTTTTCTCTGGTAACTTCCTACCGTGGCCAATCGACATCCCTGGAGTGCTCGATAGCTCCAGCCCAGTATCACGCTTGGTTCCAAGCCAGTAGGGCTGTTTGAGTAAGGAACAACTTCCGACGTCTCATCTGTATATACTTACTTTCCTTCTCCCCTAGCCGGTATTCCAGGCGTCCCTGGTTCATCAGCGATATTCATCACAGGTATCCCTGAGACGCCTTTCCTCGGCTAGAGCTCTATATATATCCAGAGTCCATCAAAATCTAGTCCACCATCCCTTTTATTACACTTTCTGTGTTTTGTTTCACGAGTTTGGAAACGTCTCGTCTAAGTCTGATGTTTCTTCTCCTTCTCCGTCTCCCTCGTCTTCACTTGTCACTTCTTATCTCAGTTGTTTCTTCCTGTCTTTTTTGTCTTAAGTCTTGGTTCTGTCTTTGTCTTATTTCTTTTAGTTCGTTCATATGTTTGTCCCTTTCTGCTTTCGATACCCTGTCCACTATCTCATTGAGGTAGCTCCACCGGTCCACATCCCTCAAAATATGGTATATAGCATTGGCCTGTATAGGCATTAGTAGCTCCGCTCTTTTTCTTTCAGTAAATATACACTCCAATGTAACGTGTTCCGGTGTCGCCTCACCTCCGCAACAGCAAAGACTGGTTTCACTCAAGTCCCTCCTAAAGATGGACGCTCGATATGAAGCATGCCCTGTGATTGAGTGCACAAGTCCCTGGGAAGGTTGAAGATGCTTCATTCTCGGTCTTTCTTGTACGTTCGGGAATAACTGGAATGTCCTTCTACCTGTTGTATTCTCTTCCCAGTCTGCTTGTCACTTCCGCAAAAGGGTCTCTCTTATATCCTCCTTGGCACTTACACCGTTAGTTATTAATTCTATAACTCTGTCTAACTTCCCTTTTTTAAGCTAATATTCAGCGGCACTCTTTCGTACCTCTAAGTCTAGGGGCCAGACACCTAGTGTGACACACAACGTGTTTGTTTGTACAGTTTTGTAGGCCCCAGAAAGTCTCATGAGAATTTTCCTCTGAAGGCCTCTGAGTTTCCTTTTAGCTCTGTCCCCTCTCAGTTGTTGTGCCCACAAATACCTGCTCCGTATCCCACTATGGACACAAGCAACACCTGATGGTATGGTCTAATCAGTTTTAAGGGCAGATAGAACTTACGCTGTCCTATACTGACTATCCCATTCCTAACCCACAAGGCTTCCCCGCATATGTTTTCCATGTGATCTAGGAGGCTACGCTACGTCACCCCCAGGTATCTAACCATTTTTCTCCTTCTAATTGTTTGTTCTGCTGTCTTAATTATAGGATCTTTCCTAAGCACTCCCCTGAGCAGCATGTAGGTGGTTTTCGCCGGCGCCATGCTGAGTCTTACTCCCCTACACTATTTATCCAAGCCGCTCCGTACCTTTTTTTTCTTCCAGATTCCTCCTAGAACTTTCCTCCACCACTATCAGCAAGTCGTTAGCAAAAGCAACCACCCCCACCACCTCAGGGAGTGCTTCAATCTCCAGCAAACCAGGATCGAGACCAACGTCCCAAAATATCGGACCACAAACCGATCCTTGTGGGCATATGTTTGCTAACTTTTTTCTTAATGTTATCCCTGGGTATCTCAGGTTTGCATACCTTTCCGTAGAGTAGTCCTTAAAACTTCTGTAGTGACTCCCCGGACAGTTTAGTTCTCTTAATATCTTGAATAAAGCTGGCCACCAACGATTATCAAATGCACCTGAGGTGTCCACAAATATTCCTATCAGATATTTTTTCCCTCGATTTTTCTACCAGGCTAACAGAAGCAAAGATCGCATCCTCTGTAGACCTGCCTTTCCTAAGGCCGTACTGTTGAGGGTACATTACTTCCTCCTCTCTATGTTTTTTGCAGTCTCTTACAGAGAATCTTCTCCTGTAGCTTTGCACATACATTCATCAAACATATAGGTCTGTACGACTTTGGGAGTGGCGGGTCTTTGTCCTCCCCTTTACTCAGAATTTCCACTTCGCCCCGCCTATACACATTTAGGATTCTGCCCAGAGCCAAGCACTCATTCATGAGCTGGGCCATGAAGGGTGCTATCTGTTCACTGATTTCCTGAATCACCTCTACCTTGATTCCATCAGGTCCAGGTGCCTTCTTTCTTTTCATTCTTGCTATTAGCCTTTTAACCTCGTCCTGTTTGACTGGTACCACTATCACCTTTTCATTATTATATGCCATTTGCATATCCTGCCTAACTCTTTCATTTTCCTCATCCCCGTCCTCCGGATTATCATCAGGGAGCAACATATCCATTAGTAGCCTAGCCGACTCCTACCAGCATGTATTAACTCCTCCTTCTTGTTTCTTGAGTGTTGAAATGACAGCTGGAGGTCTAATTTTTCCCTGCTGCAATCTGAAAGGGTACACCCCATGCATTCCTCATCAATTCTTCAACAAATCTTTCCCAGCTATCATTTTTAACAATCTTCATTGTATTTTCGAATTCTTCCTTCCTTTGCCGGTAAATATTCAATAGTAGAAGTCTTCCTGCTGGTTCTAGTCATCTTTGATATTCTCGTCTTGCTCTCCTTGCATACCCACGTAGCTTTTGCAGATGCTCACTCCATGGTCGATTTTCTACACATCTCGTGACTTCCTTCATAGCCGGTATTGCTTTCCTCATAGGTGCCTGAAAGGCCCACGTGAGTTCCTTCGCTTGTAGGTTTATATTGTCTCCCTGTGACACAGGTTGCGGTAGTACCAGCTCTCTTCTGAACCATTCCCAATCTGCCTTCTTCAGGTTGTAGATGAGTCGCGTGCCTACATTTTACCTGTCTACTTCTTTACCCAATTCAAACGTTATCAGATTATGGTCACTGGATGTCTCACAATCACGCAATTGCCAGTTCCCTATTAGTTCTCTTGCTTCCACAATACACAAAGTGACATCAATGTTAGAGCTGGCTCCTACCCTTCCTACATACGTTGCAGGATTTTCTGGCTAGTTTACCACCTCCAGATGCCTTGATGTTATTGTATCCTCTAGTAGTTTCCCTCTTTGATACGCCCTATACACTCTTATTCTACCATCTTCCCTTCTTATGTCATTGCTATGCCAGAGTGGAAACCTGGCATTTGAATCCATCATGTATACAACTGGTATATTAGGGAATGCTTCATCTATCTTTTATAGTTGTTCTATATGGTTCTATTTCCTCTCGGAACTGAAAATTCATGTTAACTAGTAGACATATAAACATTATATAATTATTAAAAAACATTAATCAATATGGTTATAACTTATGGTAAAAAAACTCCATGACGTCATAACGTAAGCGAGCTATACCGAACAAGAGGCCACCTCATTTTGACTAAAATAGTGCCAATGTTTGCCGATAGAGAGTGTCTTGCGGTCAGCACAACAAAACCTCCGGCCATTAATGTCAGTTTTATAAACTGAAACCACTTCTTTTTATCTTTTTTTTAGCCATGCCTCTTACTAACTGTTCGAGTTATACACTTATGTACTGTTACGCTAGTGGTTTTAAGGATGAGGACGGCTATATTTGGAAGAAGTGTACCCAAATCAGCGTAGAGCGAGAGTGAAAAATAATTTTGGAAAAACAACCCTCAGTCCACCCACCAAGATTCTAACCTTGATCACTTCATCATCGACAGTCTAATCTAATGTAAGAGTAGCGCCTTAGACCATTCGGAAACCAAACCGGGTTACTTATTTATTCAAGTATCACCTAAGTGCTTGCCAAAATTTAAAAATGATTTTAGAAATTGTATGTTTTTTTTTAGGTGAAGCACATTCCTTTGACGTATTGATGCCTTGTAAAATTTTATTTATTTTAACGTTTATGAAGGATTTATTAATAATATTTTACATGACTGACGTATTATAATGGGTGTTGCCGAATGTTTTGACTCATTTTGAAATCACTTGTGTTTCAAATACATGCACCCATAAAGGACACCAATTTGTATCCAGCTTTTTGATATTTATGTAGCTTTTAATGAAGCAATGGACAGTCCAACAACGTGTAGAAGCAGTGGAGCTACTTAAAAAGATACATTATTCAGTGACGGTGACTAAACGAAGCTTTTGACGATTGTTCAAATGACGTAACACTCCTTCACGGAATGCATTATTAGGATGGGTGTCTAAATGGAGGGTCATCGTATCTTTTCAGGACCCTTACCATGTTCCCCATGCCCATTCCGTTACAACACGAGAAAATAGCAAGCGAGTGATTGCTGCAGTAAATCGAAGTCCATGGAGATCAGTGAGTCCTCAATCCGCAGGACTTAACATTTCTCGGCGCAGTGAGGGATGATCTTTACTGGAGGTAAAGCTCCAACTCTACAATAAATTATGTGTTATTCTGGAAATATCTAGTTGCAACAAAGTAAACCGATTGGAATTTGGAAGGCAATGTATGAGGTTAAAGGAAGACAATTCAAAAACTGTGGGCCGGTTAATTATGTAAGACAAAGCTCAATTTTCAACTCTCTAGGGTTGTGAATAAACAGAACAGTTTCTACTGTGCATCTGAGAATCGCAGAGAGGTGCAAAAAACTTCTCTTCAATCGAAAAAAAAATACAATGTGGTGTAATATGGTGTTGCCTATTTCGATGTCCTTTGGCTGTACATTTTTGAAGATGAACAGCACAGGTCAGTAATCATACAGCAGATCACTTCCACCACATTCTAGAATAACTCCTGACCCCTGCACTTTAATAGTTCCAGGCTGATTATTGTGGGGTATAGTTAGGACCCGTGCTTACGTGACACGTCCAAGAATAATAAAGCAGCTTAAAGAAAGAAGTGAGGTGGAAATTGCCGCAATCTCACAAGTTACATTGCGCTAAGTGATGTCGTGTTTCTAGAATCGCTTACAACAATGTAAAGCATATGATGGTGACAATCTCGATTAAATTGTTTTTAAGAATGAACTTATCATTAAATCTCCCATCTTTTGGTATCATTTTGAGCTTATTTTGTATTATATAGGATATTAAATAATAGAGCTATTGAATTAGGAAATGTGCAAGGTTTTAGCACGATGTTGTAGTAGTAACTATCTGAAATTGTGGTTATATTTTTTTTATCGTACTATCAAAATTATTTTTGTGATTTTGTGCTAAATATAGTAATATAATATTAAACTATATTACCGTTGAGTATTTAACATCAAAATGGGAATTTTAATCACTACGCTGTAAAAGGCCCTATTAAAATAATGTATAATACAATTACATTACATTGGTGTCCAAATCTAGAGAGCATTCAGCAAAGGCTATTACGACAGTTGTGGGCTTTAAGATTGTGTCTAATTTTTGCACTTTTTTTCCAATTTGAAAATTCCGCTTGAATCGTTGATGCATTAGGAAGAATATCTTTATAAAATTGAACGCAAACTTTGAGCTCACTATCAATTTAATAGTATCCATAAAAGGTTCTCCATATCTGTCTAGTATTGCGTCTCAGAATTTAAATATAGTTTCTCCATATGAAACATTTTCTCACCACCATCAAATATGACATAAAATTCACTTTCTACATTCTCGCGAGGTGTTTCTATTGCCAGCGGCCAGTAAGGTATCAATAGGTAAGCAACATTCACTTGGATCGATATGCCCGGGGGAAAGGGGTAAATGTGGATGCCGTAACGCCCCACCCTTAAATACGGATCTGGAATTGCCCATTTTTTAAACTGTATCTTTGAAAAAATATAAAGAGTTGAAAGCACTAATTCTCTTTGACAAAAAATATCCTTTTTTAAACTAAAGAAATGCATATTAACAAATCATAAATTTAAATGATTTAAATATTAACCCCTAAGAGATAATTTATGTTTGTATTTTTTTTTAAATGGACCTAATGAATTTCTTGTACTTTGTGCTTAATTTTAAAATCCTAAAACTCCTCGGAATAGGGGAATTATTTACAATTTTTATATAGACCTTTAACGAAATAAACTACAATCTTGGAGGAAAAAGTACTTCCATTTCTGTGGGGAAAGAAAATTCAAATACCTTAGTAGTAATCATATTTGTAAAATTATCTTTATTTCACCAGGCTGGGAATCAAACCCCCTAAACCTCACTCGTCAATGTTACTCAGCTATAATGCCATACTTGGATATTATTGTAAATTTACAAGTTCGCCGAACTACAAGAGCAAGAAAGACATTTGGTCAAGCTACGAGCTCTGTATCACTCAGGAGATCTAGGTTTTATTTTCTCTGTCCTCTAGACGCGAGTTGAAATTCATTCAGATCTATATAAGTTTGTTGTGTGACACCACTTTGCTTGTAGAAGTTAATCAAAGAAATTTAGGTTAGTTATCGCTGTGGCATGCACTATTTTCTTTTAATACTAAAATTAACATTATGTTAATAAAATCCAAAAAATCTTCCATCCACCCAATAGCTTAACATATTGGCTCTGTTTACCCTTTCATAAACTGAAATATTTTGAAAAAGAGATGTTTCTGATAGGCGTTGCAGTGCATTATGGTTGAACAGACAATCTTGTGAGCGTTTAAATTGCTTATCTAATCAAACAGAATAAATTATTTAGTTCACGCTCTATTTTAGGAGATAATGTGAGTAAAGCTTTCGATCAATCGATCATAGACTGGTCATAATATTCATTGGTCTAATATTATTTCAGATATGCTAAAACAGAATGAACTTTGTGTGAAAGTTGAATTGAGGCATCCTGTCTATAGTACGTGATAAGTTTTCAAGTCAAGTCTCAAATAATGGACATTGCCACTGTGTTTTTTTACTATTACTGAAAAGGCAATGATTTTTATGCACGAGAAAATAAAATAAAACAATTTTGGAATAGAATAAAATATAGTTATATTATTTTAAAGTATTATTTAGATGTAAAATACTGGCAAAATCAACGAAAGGTGGGTAAATGTTTGTAGCTTTCTTTAAATATGGAACAGCCAGCTAATGAAGGATTTTTACAAGAAAATCAATAAAATTAATAAAAATTTTTTTTAATAATTTGAAACTTCAATTATTCCCAGGCGTTGTTGCTGTAAATATTTTCAAACATTATCTAATATATGTATCTACTATAAATTTTAATTGGTATAAAGGTTTCTCATATAATTATTTAAAAAGTTAATAACTAATTATTTCCTACAACTTTCAGTGGTCGATAAATTATTATGAGCTCTTCAAAAAGGACTTGATTTAAGACTGTCGTATTGAAATACCAAATATTTACTACTTCCATAAGATTATTTGCAAGATTTCTCTCTCATTTCGACATTTGATTGTGTTTTTTAAGAAACATTTAAATGTGTAGTTTGTTTAGTTAATATGTTCAATGAATAAATTATATGGGTTAGTAAGTATATATATTATATAATCTTGAAACTAAAATTCATCATGACATAAATAGTTTCAATATATTAAATTAAAATACTTGGCGAATGTGTGTGTGAATTTTTAGTGTGCGAGTGTAAATTTGACAAAGATTAAAACTTTTAAAAACAATTTTTTTTTTCCATCATGTTGATCTCATAATTACTAAAAATGTAGTAAAAACTGTTTATATTTTAAATGCTACTAATAAACAATTATGGCAAATATTACTACACATTTAACATGGTAAAATAACACCTAGGTACTCTTAATTTAATATTATGATATATTTATATATATTACACACGAAACCCGATTCCAGGATGTACTGGATTATACTAGGCTGTATTCATACATACTAAGAGCCTCAGCCTAGTCTAAATTCGTTAATCCTGAGATTTAGTATAGCCTACAATTATTTTATCAGGCCAAACGAGGGTTAAGTTGAGTTATGTTAGGTTAGGTTAGTTGACAACATTGGCGCACAAATTGTGAATGATGAAACCTGTCCAAGGTCGATTCATCGTATGGGTTAAAAAGAATGAAAACTTGTACTGCCTATAAACATAAGGCTATATCGGTTGTTCCTACAAGCGGCAGAATGTATGAATTTAGCCTAGTCCAAACTAGCCTGTCCTGGAATCGGGTTTGGACTGTAACAGATATAAAGGCATTATTTTAAAAATCTATTAATATGGTATATTTAAGGTGCAATTTTTAAACAACGAGATTACATTAGAAAAGGACTTACAAACTAATACATCCTAGTACAATGCCTTTATTAATAATATACACTAATTCTTGGAGTTGCGATATTTACTAATTTAATAGAAGGATGACTTAGTATACAAATAATTTATCTCTTCGTCAGATCCACCCAGAACCAAATAAAAATTTTAACCACCCAGTAAAGGGTTTTGGCAAAATGTAAGGATATGCCACATTTAGGCTTTGGTGTATAGGTTTAGGCTTTATGTCAATAGTATTCGGCTATCGGTTGGTGGCAGAATATAAAACATATTTTCACCCAAGGATCGAAACTATTTAAGAAATACATCAATCCTTGAAAGAGATTTATATCAGTGAGATCGGATTCACACATACATACCGTAAATACTGTTTCATCAAAAAAAAATTCTAAAATTGTTAATCTACTAATTATTAATATGTATAACCATTATTTGATTCATACAAGGAGGACTCCGTAGGATCTTTCTTACCGATTAGTGAAAGGATTTCTCTCTTGGGCCTTGGCCATATAAATTTAATTGAATTTTGATGTCTGGTTAGTCATCATAATAAATTATATTTTTATAAATTATTTTGATTAACAATTTATTTGACACTAATTCTAAAAAAATAATAACACTAAAATACTGGAATATAACAGTATTGTATTATAATTTACTATTTGTATAATGTTGTTTTAATATATCATAGCATTCTTTAAATTAAAAATATATTACTCAAGAACAAATATTTTATCAATTATCTCGAAAATCTTTAAACTTATTTTGTTCAGTCAACGCTTGGAAATATATTTATAAATGTATTACAAATGCATGAATGATACTTTGCAATGATAAATTGTTGCTCAGGAAATAATACTAACTACTATTCAATGAAAATAAAGTTCCAAAGAAATATTTCTAGATATTGATAAATTGTAGTGGAATAAAGTATGCCTATTTAGTATTTCATTTATATTTATTTTGTGAGTGTTTGGGTTCATTATTGTGTTAAAATCATTAAGCATGCAATTTAAAACAAATGGTGACAACAAATTTATAATGTATTCAAAGAAATAAAACACCTAACTTTATTCAACTATAAATTTTAGAGCTACACATAGAAACGTAGATTGAACCCAGGGCACTTTTTTTTTACAATAATGTTTTATTATTTTATTTTATTTTATTATATTTTATTATTTTTTACTCTTTTATAATATGTAATTAAATGATACATTTTAAACCCAATTTGATCGACAATGATTCAAAAGCAATACCGTCAAGATTACCAAATAGAATATACTAAAACTGGAAATATTCACATGTTTCTCCGTACGAGGAAGCAGATTTATAGGGCTCTTGACGTCAGTGCAAGTCGAGCTGCCACAGTTAACACTTTGCCCTCTTAATTATTACATTGATTCTTATGAGAGTGGCCACGCTTGGCGACCAGCGACAGATTTCAAAACGCTTTTGTGAGCGTTTTCATGTCGCAACGACAAATACGCTCGCCTTTATTTCTTATGGAGGTGGCCACACTTGCGTTCATGTCGCACGCAGCCTGTCGCGAGAACACTGGACACTTGTGTGGGTTTGCTTACGTCATCCTAGGTTAAAATGTCGACCGATAAGGTGCTCGGGACCACGCTATCACTCCTCCACTAAACATTTTCAATAACTTTCTTGCAAACCGCCCAGTGTTTCCCGCCCGTCTGGAGTTTGACACTCGGTAGAGTACGGTACTTAGAAATGTTTGATACCGAGCTATTTATAAATGAAGTAAATGCAAGATCACCACTATGGGATCTGAAACATCGAGACTACGCACTCGTTCTTTGCTTCTCAATGCCCTCTCTGACGTATGAGCAAAGTTCGTCTAATGAAGCTACACTCATTCTAAAATACTGAAAAAATCTATTTTCAGCCTTTCTGAGTTCATTAAATAAGGTGTGAAACTGTCCATAAGTACGTCTCTGCATATTAATGGGGTGGACACCGTATTTTTTAGATGTACGTTTCTTCTTCATATAACTAGATACTACTATGGCTAGTAACACATCTTCACGGATTGGTGCCATGATAGCATCTGGTCATAAAACGCGGCGACCAGGTCGCAAGCGTGGCTGGTAACAACAAAAAGCATTCCCCGCGACCTGGTCGCAGCGTCCTGGTCGCGGCGACCAGGTCGCAAGCCTGGCCGTAGCCTTACTAAAGACTACCGTGTAGGTGCAAATTGAGGCGGAGGGTACTAAGAAGATACAACACACTGTAGCAAGTATTAAGGAAGAGTAGAGCACACACTACGAAGCAAACTAAACTTCTATTGAATGAAGTTTGAAGCACAGTTTTCGACTAGACCTACTCTTGCTTTCCACGTGCTGGCTGCTATGATGTGTTTATTAGAGTTATTTTCCAGCTTCTTGTTTCCTACCAATATGCGCACCTCGCCTATGTAGCACTGTGATGTTCTGTCCTTCCTATCCCTGCGTCTAGTCTGACCTGCATTTCAATGTGAGCTTAGACGTATAGTCAATATGCGTGGTTTGTTCTAGTTCGGCTTCTTCCGGCAACAGTGAACCTTGACGACTATTTTTGTATCTTGAATACGGACCGAGTGAAACAGAAATATTCGAGGTCATTTTTGAACAAAAATAATGTTACGCTTAATCGAAGAGTAAAATTTACAACCCATATATTATATCGACTCCGGGGCATTCATCCTATAAAGAAACTTTAATTTATTCTCTAAAAACATTAATAATTAAGTATTTTATTTTTTTTCTTCGCTTTTTCTCGTGTGGGATAAAATCGAGTCCACATGAAATAATACCGTACCCCTCTGTTTAAGCTATGATTACAAAAGCCCACTATCAAAACAGCTTGAGCATTAGAGTAGATCACTTCACTATATGTCATGACGCGCTCTGTGTAAAATCCGTGCAAATTTCTGTAAGTGGACCCACTTTGATGGGAACATCAGGAAACTACAATGACAGAACATACATTTTTATTCAATTTTGAGCATCAAGTTTGGACATGAAACCATATCAAACATATTTTACTTTAGTATTTTATTAACATGGACGCAGTGACGCTTGTATTATTTAATTATATGTATTGATCTATTAAATGATATGTACTATATATTTCACAAAAAAAAACTAACAACGCAGACAATATCCCTGTGTATATTATTGAGATATTTGTAAAAATCACTATAATGACACTCCAATAATTTTAAAATTATATTTTAAAAACCTAGGACGTTTGTTCATAGTTGTTCATATATAACCGATTGAACTAGGAACTATCAACATATTTTAAATACAATATACCCAGTAGTTTAACAGTGCAAAAATTAAGAACTCGATTCATACCCAAATTGCAAGCGTATAATAATGAAAGGCTGCGACTGAACTGATATTTAAAACAGTTATTTTCCTGCCTTTTTTATGTCAGTTTTGGTAAAAATCAACCAATTGATCAAATATTCCCTAAATTATTCTGTTTGGTGTAATAATATTACAAAGTTGTTAAAAAAATGAATTATTGTATTTAAGTTTTTTTAAATATTAGCTACTGCATTTTATAAACTATAAATAATAATAATAATAATAATAATAATAATAATAATAATAACAATAATAATAATACTTTGCACCGCTTCTTACTATTACCGTTCGGGTTATACGCTTGTAAACAATTAAAGTTGTGTAAAATATTTAAGATAATATAATCAATTCTTTATAAGTAAACCATATAAAATAAGTTTTTCTCTCTAATCCACACAAAAAAATTCAAGCTAATTTAGGTATATTTTATTGATGCGCGTGGCAGGGTACGGGTTGGAGATCACTTATCAGATACTTTCAAAGTTCACAATTGGTTGAAACAAGGAGTGGAACTTTACCAATTACTTTTTGCTTTAGCCTTAGAATATGCTATTAGGGTAAAGCAAGAGAGTTAGGGAAAAGTTGACACTAAACGGTACATGCATCTAAAGTCTGTTCAGCGTAGGAATTGTTTTCTGAAAGGCCTTTTTCGCTACCAGAAATCTATTATATAGCAGGATATTGGTAGGAAAAAAGACCTTTAAGAGAGTAATTCCTACCGTGAATGTATCAGGATACGCAGATGTTTTAGTTTTGTTGGGCAATACTCATGAAGTTGTTGCAACAAATACAGACATTTTACTAAATGCTATTAAGGAAATAGGTTTAGAAGTGAATGAATGAAAAGACTAAGTATATGATCACACAGAAAAAAAAATAGCTTGAGGAAGCTAATTTATAGATTACTGCTAACATATCTTTTGACGGGGCTAATGGGTTTAAATAATTAGGAACAATTTTAAATAGAAATATACACTATTAGATTGGGAATTAAGAAAAAAAATATAGTCGAAAAAAGCATGCTCTTACTCTGTCAGTTAGTTGTTGACAGCTCGCCTGCTTTCAAGGAATGTAAAACTCAAAATATACAAAACAATAATTATATTGGCTGTTTTCTGTGTGTATGGAATGTGCTATCTTGACTTATATGACGAAAACAAATATATGATGTTCGAAAATGAGGTGCTTAGGAAGATATTTGGCCCACAAATGAATAAGGCTACTGGTAGATTACGGTGGGCAGGACATGCATATGCAGTGGGAATGGGAGATTCTATTCAGGGTACTGATTGACAAATCCAATAAGAAGAGACCAATAGAAATTCCCAGACACGGGTGGGAGGATAACATTGGAATGGACCTGAAAGAAGATAGGGTCTAATGAGGTGGACTGGATAGAACTAGCTCAAGATAAGGAGGAGGTGTCGTACTTTTGTAAGTGCTTTCGAGTTCCTAATGTCATAGAGTAAGTAATTAAGTAAATTTCTATGTAAATAGACCTAATAGAATAATTTATTCTTTGAATATAAACCAAATTTAACATAGAAGATACATTTTTGAAAAAATGAGTGAGAGTATATATAACTGTCGTAAAACGCATTTGTACTGATAACTTGTGCATTTCACCATTATATTGAAACAATTATTATTTAACTCTACTAAACATTGAAAAAGTAAACCCTGATTTTTAAGAAGCCAACTTTTGACCACCAACCTTGATTAAAAGTCACACAAATTTGCCATTCTAGAAATTTGTCTTATTTTATTTATTCGTTATAAAGTTAATCTAAAATTTTATCTAAATCTCCAAATAATATTTCATTACTGACTATTGTATAATTTATCTTTACATTATTAATTAAGTTGACTAAGAAAGTAAATACAATATTCTAATAATCGTTTTTATTTTATTTTCAAATAATATACTTCCTATACAAATACGACTTTATCCGTGCTGTAGTTGAGCCAGGGCTGTCCAGTAAGTTGCCCAAGCACATTTTTTACCCCATGGCTTGGAACTTACTGAAAATCCACGACACCAATCTTTAAATAGGATTGGTATAAAATATTCAGTAAAATTGTGGACTATTTAAGAGACAGACGTTTAACACATATTTCAAGCCATAGAATGATGGCGAGTGGCGTTTGTCAAGAAATGCTTTCACGAATTTTGAAGGATTTTTATATATCAAATACTGACCTCAGACTAGTGGCTGAGTAATATGGATGCTATATATGGTAAGGAATCCATGACATTTTTGCAGCCACTTGAAATAATTAACTTAATAAAGAGGAAATTATTTTTATAGACCATATTAAACATTAATATTCATCAAACTAAATGCCTCAACTTAGAGGTAATGTGGCCTACTAACATACGTTCTGACCTAATTGCCGCATCATCGGTCAGCTGTGGGGATAAAATAACGTCATCTCATTGACGAAGCTGTTCCTCAGCATAATATAAATGAATTTGCTTACTGATTTAAGATCCACAATAAATTTAATAAATTTAATTACAATAGCATTACCAATTTATATCTGGTCTCTGTATCTATAAAACCACTAGAAATTATTCTTAATGTTAAATGTTAACATCCATATTTATTTCTATAATTAGAATGTTTATATACTTAGAGTTACTTCAAGTTGTTGGGATGACCACCTAGTTACCTATTTCTATAAGACTACACCACTGGATTTTAGTAAATTAATCCATAGGAAGCTCAAATAGATCTGGTAAACCCTACCATAGCCACGGGGATTCATTCAAAGATTTGAAGCCAACGTTGGCGTTGCGTCAGGGCAAGCAAGTCTAGAACTGCTTGCCTTAGCTTGAAGCTATGTGATTATTTTGATTTATTTAATGTTTGAAAAAACATTCTTATGGTAGTCATTTAAATTAAATTCAAGTCTCAGTGTGTCTGAAAAAAAAAAGAAGGTCCCTCAGATAACAGTGATCGTAACATGCATGCAAGATGTTCACTGGTCCATCATATAGTAGTTGAAAGAGTATAATTTCGTGGTTTCTATCCCATAGCTCTAGCTAGTGTGGCTCTTATTTATGACGTCATCGATGTAAGAGGGTTGAGAAAGGTAAGAGTTGCGGGGCTCAGGTAGGAATGCAAGCAACCAAGTTACGACTTGGCAACAATCGAAACTCTATATCTGAAGGTGTGACGACTAGAAACGAAGTCAATAAGATATACTATTCCATACCGCTCTCTTCCCCTTTAAAACACAGAGGGACAAAAGTAGAACTTTAAGGGGGTGGGAATAGGATCTAGGAGGGTTTTGCGTGGGAAAATATATTAAAGTTAGAAGTTACTGAACCCATGTTTACACATCTTTTGGGGAGTTTGTTGTGAGATATACTTTTGTTTTGATGTGTGTATCAGTGAAATCTATCAAACGAAAGTGTATGTTTTATAAGTATATAATAATTAATAACACAATAATCAATGAGTAAGTTGAGTGAGTGGCTATAGCATTATGCAAGTGCATTATTTTGTAGTATACATCTTTCCCGAGAGAAGTTTTGAAGAACTCTTCGTAATAGTCATTATTGGAAGATCCATTTCTTAGTTAAATATGACACCATTAAGAAATAAATAGCAGAGTACACCGCACAGACTTTCTCACTCTTTTATATTAAAATAGACATGTGCTAGGAACTCGTAAGATTTGTGAAACGAAATAATAGATATATACATTGTAGAAACACTACAACAAATATCATAAATGGAATAATATGCACTGTTACTTACTTGCTCTATGGCATAAGGAACATGTAACATTGTTATAGAAATAAATGGTACGGAACTCTACACGTTCTTTCTCACTCTATTGTTTTAAAATGGAGAAATTTACTCAAAACTAGTAATATATGTAAAACGAAATAATATTCACTAGCAAACCCAAGCATAAACTGCATTAAATCTATGTAAAACATTTTTTGAGTCCCGGTTTTAAATTTTATAAATTTAATTTTAAAACATTAATGTCCTCATTTTTATGTTCAGACCAATAAAAAATATCGATATTGGGTCCAAAAGGGTCAACAATTCGTATTAAAGTTTCAACCTCCAGTTAAAATTTTTACATTTTTGTTAGGTGTTGCACATCTTCAGGTCATCGCATTGTTATTATATTTCTCATTTATACATTTTAACCAATAACAAAGGTAGATATTGAATTTTGAGTCTAAAATGAAGGAAAAAGATCTTTATAATACAAACATTTCCCCTCAGAGGTTAAAGGAAAAAGAATATACACTTTTTGAGAGCCTTACTTATATTTAATTACTCTATGGCATTAGATAATAATGGCGTTAAACTTTAGTATCCGTGCAAATATAGCTCACAAAATTGTATTAATATATTTGACAATATCTCAGAAACTGTTGGTTTTATAAAAATGTATTTCAAATAAAAAATTTTTTTATTTTTAATAGTGCTACAATTTTGCAATGATAAGTTATCTAGTATCTCAAATTGTCATGGAGATATTAAAATTTCCCCTCCTGTAAAGTACCCTAAAGTCATTTTCATGGGAAAATGAAAATATATATTTTGTTTATAATCTTAATCAACGTTTAGATACAAATTTTTATCAAATTCATTAGAGCTGATTTTGAGAAAATTAATTTTTTCTCTTTTCGCCCCTAATTAAACTATTCTTTATCTTGGGGTTAAACAGACACACAGACAGACGGCATTGCCAAAACCCCTTTTAAGGGTTCGTGGGGTCATGAAACGTCAACATCCATCAACATTTTGGGTTAGTTCTTTTTTACTGTCGTAATACTTGACGTTTAGTGTTAGAAAAGTTAAAAAAAATATATATATATATATATATATATTTGCGTTTAGCTTGAAAATTATTGGTTTAATAAAAATAAATTTCAAATAAAATATTTGTAATATAAATAGACCTACATATTTTCAATGATAAGTAATTTCATATTTCATATTGTTTTGGAGATGTGATAAAAAATGAGAATTTACGCCCTAGACTGGAACCCTTAAATTAATTTTACCGAAAAGATGGGAGAAGCCATTTTTTTATAATAGTGATCAATGTTTAGAAATGAAATTTAATAAGAATCGTTAGAGCCAATTTTGAATCGATAAAAAAATCGAACTCACGATTTTGATGAATCTTGATGTGTACTGACTCCCTGAATCCAAAAATGTGATTTTTGAGTTTCTGTTTGTCCGTCTGTCTATCCGTACCTCCGACTAGAGCCTAAACTATTTTACCGATCAAGTTGAAACTTGATATCTAGGGTTTTTTAGGGTTGCCCCGAGGTTTTTTTTTGAAATTGGATACCCTAACCCTAAAATTAAGGGTAGTTTACTGAAGGGCAAAAAGAGAAAAATTAGATTTTAATTAAATTTCGTTTATCAAGATTTATAAATATTCCGAACAAAATGGCTACTCTCAATATTTCGGCAAAATGACTTTAAGGGCTCCGGTCGGATGCGTAAATTCTCATTTTTCATCATATCTCCCGAAACTATTTGAGATATGAAATTACTTATCATTACAAATATTTAGATTTATTTATAATACAAATATTATATTCGAAGCATATTTTTATAAAGCCAATAACTTTCAGGATATACGCAAATATTTATATTTTTTAGCTTTACAAACACAGAAGGTAAAGTATTGCGACCGTAAAAAATATCTAACCGGAAGTGTTAATGGATTTAAACGTCTCACGACACTCCGAATCCTAAAAAGTGGTATTTGCAATGCTGCCTGTCTGTGTGTCTATTTGAACTTAAAATTTGGAGTAGTTTAATAAAGGTTGAAAGGAGAAAAATTAGATCTTCTCAAAATAAGCTCTAATGATTTTGATTAAAATTCGTATCTAGGCGTTGATTAAGATTATAAATAAACAGGCTATTTTCATTTTCCTATGAACATGACTTTTAGGGTACTTTACAGAAGCTGAAATTTCCATATATTCGCAAATATTTGAGATACTAAATAACTTATCATCGCAAAATTGTACTACTATTAAAAATAAATAACTTTCATTTGAAATATATTTTTATAAAACCGACAGTCAAATATCTTAATACAATTTTGTGAGCTTAATTTGTAAAGAGATACTACTTAAGTTTTAACGCAATAATTCTTCAATGCCATAGAGTAATTTATTATAAGTAAGTCTCTCAAAAAGTTTATGTTATTTTTCCTCAAACCTCTTAGGAGATAAGTTTGTACAACAATGATCTATCTCCATTTTACACTCAATAGTCAATATTTACATTTGTTATTATTAAAATTTATAAATCAGGAATTTAATAGCAATGTGATGATATGAAGATGTGCAACACCTAATAAAATGTCGAAAATTTTAACCAGAAGTCGAAATTTTAATGTTAATTGTTGACCCTTGTGTACTCAATATAGATCTTTTTTTATAGGTGCCAATACACAAATGATAAGATTCATTCTTTAAAAATAAAGTTTAAAAATTTAAAACCGGGACTTAAAAAATGTTTTACATAAATATAATGAAATTTATGCTTGGGTTTGCTAGTGTATATTAAAACATATTAGAAGTTTTGAGAAAATTTCTCCATATTAATCGATAGGGCGAGAAAATCCGTGTGGAGTTCTGTACCATTTATTTGTTTCAGGGGGTCTTTAAACGTCGATATATATCAAAATCTTGAGCCCGATTTTTTTGACTATCATAATATTTCTCTCTCTAAGGTATTAAGAGAACGTTATAAGGATGGCTCTATCAGGCGTTTTCACATAGTTGATTTACATTTAATTATAAATATTGTAATCTTTTTATCTTTTTAAAAATCATCAGATTTAGGGGTTGCAGAACTGGATTGGGGAGGGGTGGACATGGGGTAAATATCCTTCACTTGTAAAAGAAAGAGGGGGAAGATATATTCCGCCCTCCTTAACCCCACATCCTCTTTGACATGTTCAATAAAGATTCAAGTGTGTTATATATAAGCCACGGAATAGAAGGACGCCCAAAACCACAATTATCATAAAAAAAACGCATACAAATAGCTTCTAGAAGAATATAATATTCCAAAAAATTCCCGGGGAGAATCTCTGAACCCTTATTTCAAACTTGGGGGCGAAGCCTTCCGAACTCCTCTTCCTAGCTTACCTGATAATTTTGGTCACAAGACACTACTGGAAGCCAAGCAACTTTTTTTATAAAAGCTTTGTTGTGGATTTGAGCTGGTTTAAAAAAGGCATTATTGAGTTGCAGTAATCGTTTTATTCTAAGAATGTGTATCGTAGCTAAAATTTTTATTAGGTTAAATATCAAAATGTTAACGTCTAGGGAATATATATATATATATATCATGGCCGATAACTGAGAAATTAGAAAGACGACTTCAACAAAACTGTATAATTGAATAAGTCTTTGAGTTATCTGAAGAATGTAATACATTTAACCTAATTATTATATTGTTTTACTGAGAACTAGAATGACGTTACTTTCCACGTAATAACACTCCTTGAAACAATATTAATGAGCAATAGTCATTATTACTTCTGCTCGTACTTGAGAGGTATTTAAAACATAATAGTTTCAGTGTAAACCTCTTGTTTTAAGTCTCACTAGCGCCGAGTGGTTGTGCTTTGGGTGACGTAGATTGTTAATTAAGGCTGGCCAAATGAAGATAGCAGTGTAAGTTAGTACTTTCGGGCATATAATCTATATAGAATGATCTACAAGTTTTGAACTAGGATTCTAAATTTCATCTACGTGTTTGGTTTTAAAATTATGTTGTATGTTGACCAAAATGCATGTTGTTCATAAATATCTATGTAAATTTTACGGTGAAATCAGAACATATTCGTTAAGTTTTCTCATTATTTAAATGAATAGACCTAAACAATGAGGTAAATTCTTAGCATGGGTATTATTTTGAACCAGTATAAGTTGTATTTATTGTGTCCATTCTTTTTTCACCTCAGAATACTTTTTTTAAATATGATTTATGATATTTGTGTTCATCTAAAATCTAGTTTATCTATTGTCTTACTAAATCAATACTTTTAGAGACTAGTACAATAAATTTGGATTTGAAAATTATTGATTATGCTCAAGATTTGTTATCAACAACTTTTTATAAAATGTACATTTTACAATTAAATATAAATGTTGGAGTGATAACATATATTTATCAACCGTAGCAGGAAATATAAATACTATATATTAGATTAAATTAATACCTAAACAAACAATCAATTTTTAATATTTTTAAATACAATGTTAAATCAAAAATAATTTATAAATATAGATAATCTAAAATTTAACATTTAAATATAAACCATCTTTAGATAGAAATAAATATGACGTTTGATATCTGCCAGGTAAACCAAAGTATCAATAATATGATTGTTTTGTTGTTATTAATGTTACTTTTTGTTTGTTATTATTATAGTTTATTTTTAGACTAGCCTATTATTGTTGTTTTTAACTGTGATGATTAGCGTTTGTATACATGTGGTTATTTTTATTATTATTATTATTATTATTATTATTATTATTATTGTAAGGTTTAATTGTATCAATTCAGTAAAGAACATCCCAGATGTTGCAGACCCTACTCATAATAAGAAGCTGTACTCATCAATAACTGTTACGATTTGTCTAGTAGTCTACAATATATAGAAAAACAACAATCTATTAGAAACATCAATTTAGGGACCATTCTTATCCTCCATATTTTTTTTCTGACTATATCCATCTCTAAAACTGTCTGCATGGAAATTATTGGGACACCGAAACAAGAAAATTATCTTAAGCCAGCTAAACGAGTCAAGGACATCGATACTGTACCAATATTAATAGAATATGTAAAAAGCTGAATCTAATTATAAAATTAGTCATCATATTTTGTCATCAATCTTTCAATTCACTTGCTGTAGCCCAAGCCCAATTATTTTACATCTCTATAGTTGTTCTCACCGACATATTTCACTAAGTAATGTATGTTTCATATCCTTGATATTCATCTAGAATATTTTTTTTCTAGATGTACAACATATCATTAATCTAATACTCATATTCAACTACTAGACTTGTTCAGTCATTTCTTAAGATATGGAAAGTTTATAAACTAAAACTATGCCTGATGATCGTGATCCATCTAAAGCAGAATTATATTAAATAGAATTTTCTTATAAAGTGGGTGGCATTACTTTATAGACTGAAACACTTTCATTATAAATGATAGAATATTATATTATGAATAAAACTGGAAAAGTCAATCAACTATAGGATTTTAAACATAAATACAAAACAGCTGGGAGAAATGTTTTAAGATGTAAAATAAGACTTTTTTATTGAGTAAAAAAGTGGATGAAAAGGGAAAATAAGAATGCTTATTTGACTCGGTAACCTCAAAATGTGCTTCGTTATGTATGTAAATTATTTCTTTGTGGCAGCCAATAAAAGCAAAGCAAGCTTTTTTGTGTGGGTTTTCAGAATGCACTACATTTATCAAGTGAACATGAAACAGTGAAATCTCAATCTGTTATTTTTGAAGAAAAAATAAGTCAACCCTTTGTTTAGATTCGAAATCAGTAGGTCAATTTAAAACATAGCACTTTTATTAACGACAAGTAATGAAATGTATATTATTTTACCTGCAAAACCAGATTTAAGGGAAAACTATAATTGTCTAGGCTAAACAAGAAGCCCTGAGAAGAGTGGGTGAGAAGAGAATCATTTTAGATGGGATACTTTGGCGCGAAGCAAACTGGATCGGACACATCCATAAGAGGAATTTTTTTCTGCATGAAGTCATAGAAGGAAATGTTGAGGGAAAGATGAGCTTAGGAAGAAGGAGAATTCAAATACTAGATTACTTGAAGGAAAGAAGACAATTGTGAGAAATTCAATAGAACAAAAGCTAAGGGAGGTGACAGAAGAGATTATAAGTGCAAAAGGGAATTGATTTAGTGTCAGAATATTTTTTGAAAGTCCTAAATTACAATGTTGGAAAATTGAAGAAGACTGCACGAAAGCCCTATGTAACAACAGAAATGCTTATGAAAATGGAAGAAAAAATGAAATGGAAAAACGTCAACAAAGAAGAATAGTTGAGGTTAAGCAACTAGTTAAGGGGAGAGACAGAAAAAGCAAGGATATACCATATAGAGAAGACATGCAATAAGATTATTGAATTGAAAAGTAAATGAAGGTATTATCTCATGCACCAGAAAGAAAAGGAACTGGGAGGGAATGAAAACAAAGGAATGCGAACTATAGGAATGGAAAACCCAAACTTCAGATGGTGACGGATCATAAAGCGGTTCTTAGTATTTGGGAAAGATATTTAGAAGAATATTACGACAGGGAAAGTTGACCAGGAAACCTAGAATTTGATGCATAGGACGAGATAGAGGAAGACAAAAAAGGACCTAGTACTTTACAGAGTGAAGTGGAGAGAGCAATAAAGTACACCGCGAAGAAGGAAAGCTACTGGAGGTAAAAACATACCAACTGAGCTTCTAAAGGAACTGGGAAACAATGGATTAATGGCTCTGAAAAAACTTATAAATAGGATCTACAATAAAGGAGAATGGCTTAAGGACATTCTAATGGTAATCTTTGTGGCTCTAAAGGAGAAGAAGCAAGCCAAGAAATGCAGTGACCACCAGACCATCAGCCTCACATCTAATGTGGGGGAGGTCGTGGCAAGAATACTCAACAGGCGACTGGAACATAAATTAGAAAGTGTGATGAAGGAAGACCAATTTTGATTCAGAAAAGGAAAGGGAACCAGATATGCCAACGGTATTCTGAGAATAATTTCAATACGAGTTGTGGAAGTCAAGGAAGAAGTCTACATTGGTTTCATTGACTGGCAAAATGCTTTCGAAAAAGTGAAATTGAAGAAATTGATTAAAATACTTACAATGATCGGCATCAACTGGAGGGAAAGAAGGCTGATTGCAAACCTGTACCTGGGACAGACAGCAATTGAAGGTGAGGCTTGATGATTGATAGACCAACAGCGTAGAGAAAGGAAGAGGAGTGAGACAGGGATGTGGTTTGTCACACAGTCTGTTTAAATTGTATGGCGAGTGAGTGGTCAGGGAAGCCCTAAAGATAAGTGGCAATTTCAGGATAGGAAGACGCTTCATCAACCCAATAAGATTTACATTTGATCTAGCATTGCTGGCCAGAAATAAAGAAGAGTTGCAGGAAATGATGGACAGGCAAGTGGAGATAGGGAGAAGATATATTATAGAGATTAAAATTGAGAAATCAAAAAATATCACAAAAAGTGAAGGGTAGCTAAAATATCATAATATGAAATTAGGAGTTTGAAATAATTAACCAGTTCAATTACTTGGGAAATATTCTGACAAAGGATGCCTACTGAACCAAGGAAATTAGGTCGAGGATTGTTATAGCCGAGGAAGCTTTGAACAAGATGAGGTTACTGCTGACCAGCAAGTTGAGTTTGGAGCTGAGGAATAAAATGATGAAATGCTACATTTGAACCATCGCACTGTATGGAGTAGAAACTTGGACTCTTGGGAAGATGGAAGAGAAATATTTGGAGAGCTTTGAAATGTGGTGCTGTAGAAGACTTGATAAGATTAGGTGGAAAGATAGGGTGACAAATGAAGAATTCCTAAGGAAAGTGGGTGAGAAGAGAACCATTTTGGATGTGATTCTTCGGCGAAATACCAACTGGATCTGACACATCCTTAGGATGAACTGCCTTCTTGACGACGTCATAAAAGGTAAGGTTGAGGGAAACAGGAGCTTAGTAAGAATGATGACTCAGATAATAGATGACTTTAAGGGGAGAAGAAAATCTGGTAGCTCAGAGAGGAGGCAGAGGATAGGGCGCATTGGTGGTTAAGTTCACTGACAAAAGGAATGGATCTCTCGTAAGACAGAACACCTAATACAAAATATAAGACCACATTATGTGATGTCTTTACTATGCAGTTAAATAAACAATATAACTAACCAATCAAAATGCACATATATTGATATTTGGTCAAGGTGTACTTTTTTAAGTGTAGTTTCATCAAACGTTATAACTTAAAGGTCTAAATAGCATAGATTAATGATAATTAATCATCTTTCGTATCATAAATTAAGTAACACTGAAGTAATAATTAACAAAACCTAATAGAATAGCAATCAATTCTATTTACCATTTAACTAATCCAACGTATACTTTTAATCATTCATAACACTAAATTTAGAGTTTGGTGTAAAAGTTTTATCCATAAAAATTGAATATTTTTCGTTTTTGTTTGGGGAATTATGAATCTAAAATTATGATCACCATCACCAATAAAAAACATTAATTCTGAAATAAGTACTAATAGAAGATTTGATTAAAAAATGTTTCACCACATTTTAAAATTATTTTGATATAATATCTGATCGCTTTATATCATTATAATAATGATCATGATGTAGGAATCAATAAGAAAGAATTTAAAGTCAATTAGTGAAAATTGCGAAGAAGAAGTTTAAAAATAGTCTTAAGAATATTTAGATAATATAATGTAGGCCTGATATTTTTAATTCCGACACACAATCCAACCATCATTATTTGGAACAGAAATGTCAGCGCAAGAGAAAATTTGTTTATTCTATCGTCTTTACAATAGTAGGAGATGCTTAGTATGTGTGTTAAATAAAACTCAATTTAAAACCAAACACTATAGTTTTTTTAATATTTTACTTTGCTAACAATGTCTTAGTTGAAATATAATAGGCTTTACGTAATTATATATATATGTATATATATATATATATATAATTACGTAAAGCCTATTATATTATATTTATATATATATAAGTAGTTTAACTTATTAAATTATAAAAATAAAAATAACTAGACCCAGCTCTATGTTATTTTACAGCAACTGCTACACAAATATAATCGAAACTAATAACTTCCAACAATAAATAAATCAAGTTATTCAATTGCTAAGTTTTGAACCTATATCCCATTTGGTTTTCTATAAATTTTTCAATGTAATATGTTTTTAATTAAACGCTATAATTCCATAACTGATTGTCAGAAACCTACTTATCCACTGTATACCAATGAAATGATCAGATTATGCAAAAGTTAATATTTGTGGGTTTACAGCTTAATACGCACTTGGAAACATTGTTGGCTAACTGCTTCCCAACTGTTACCCAACTGTTTCACAACTTTTGGCCAACATGAGAAACAGATCGTTGGCAAACATTAAAGAAACATTGTTTCGCTACCATGATGAAATATTTGTTTCCCATCGAGAGTTTAGATGAGTGAAAGATACTGGTTGAGAAAGCTGCTGCTATGGCTTGTGCTTTGTATATAGCTATTAGCTGTTCAAGAAAACAGAAAAGAAAAGAGGGGTGGGTTTGTGTTCATTTACACTAACTGAAACTTTCTACTTGGTTTATTAAAAACATCCAGTTTTTTACTCGATTTTTATAGTCTTCAATTGTCACATCCCACAACAGTGTATTTGTATGAGATATTTCAATCAATTCCAGATATTTTTCGGCTGACCACTACATGACAAAAGGAAATATCAGTAACAGATGTACTCGGTGTGAATAGCAGAGTCAATCTAGCTCATGTTACCTGTTGTCGGAAATGTTGGCCAACATGGTTTCTTGAAACCCATTTAAAATGGATCACGGGAAACATGTTTTCCTCACTGGGAAACACAAAGACAACATGAAAAAATGTTGCCCAACTGTTGGCCAACAGTTAAGGAATAGTTGGCCAACCGTTTCTGAAACAAGGGCAACATGTTGTTAAACAATGTTTCCGGGGAAGTGTTTCTTAGTTCGTACTAGGACTAAGTTCTTTAAGGTAATTATCCGAAAGATTAAGTTAAGCTACGTTAGGTAAAGTTTTGTATAATAGGTTAGTTTGAAGATCATCAAAGCTTGTTGAATAGAGGCTTTTCGTTAGGATTTACTTAACTTATATTCTTTAATTTAAAACATGACCCCTGGACACTGTAATTGAAACCTGGATTCTTGACAATCTTAACTCGGTTCGAATCCCTCCTCCAGGTGTCATTTTTCAAATTAACGAATATTACATATGAATCGGCAATAGCCTTTAAATCATTTCTATCTCCCAAGCTCGGCTATTTATGTATAATTTATTGTACAAACGTTATTTTAATTATTGATTTGTTTTAACAATAGGTCCTAAATTTAGAACACTTAGGTTTGGAGAAAATTCAGTAAAAGTAAGTAAGTTTGGATAAATCTCGAATGTATTAAGTCTGTTTAGATTCGTTTGGGGTAGTTTAAAATCGTTGAGGAATCACAACCAAACATGGTAATCGAACCCATGATCTTGGACTTAGCACGTCAGAGTGCTAGCACTAACCTATCCAGCATTCTCCCTTGATCGGGGTCCTAACTTCACTCATAGCTTAAGGCTGAGTCTGTGATGGATGTTTAGGGCTCAATACCCGTGCCAAAGTGTCATTTAAAAAAAATTAAACTAACTAATTGTCTCAAGTAATTGCAAAGATTTGCAATCTGTAAGTTGATATGATAATTAATGATAATTATGTAAACTGTGTAGTAACGTTTAGGGAGATAAGATTTTTCAATGTTACTGTTCAATTTCTTTTAAAAACTCTTGAGGCATTTTCTTTGAATTTATAATTTCTGGGCTTGTTTATGGTCAAAATTAGTGTGCCTCAAGTGTGGCTTGAAACCAAACATAAGACGACACCTACTTAAATTCGAATAGAATGGGAAGTTTCGCGTATAAAACTGGCCCAATCCATTATTGTCTCGGTAGATGTCTTGTATTGGGTTTTGAGGCACACTTGAGGCACACTTAGTTTGACTGTAAATCTGGCCCTATAGTTTATTTTTGTATGTTCTGGCACCACAGTATAGTATGCCGTCAACTGGGATAGCTTTGAATGACGCTAAGACATCGAATACATTTTTTCAGAAAATGATATTTAAACAATTTTTAGTAAAAAACCATGAAATAATAGCGTATAGATCTATAAAAGTATGTATTTATAATCTATTAGTTACTTATTTTCAATGCAAAAGTTAATTAAAAATTATTTTCTGAATATCTGGTCGATAATTCCTGACATTTATGGATATATTAGTTGACTGCACTCAAAGATTGTTTACAAATGTGAAATTACCAAAAAATCGCTTGATAAAAAAAAAGGACCATTGTAATGAGCAGTATAAGTAAGCTTATTTTTTATGTTGGATTATGGATAGAGGTTGGTTCACTACCTGAACTTAGCTTTGTGGGAACCAACCAATCGACTCAAGAAAGTGTCTTCTCTCTAGTGAAATTATCTTAAAAATCAGCATCATTTTTCTAAAAGGATCCTTGATAGCGATGTTGTCACTTGAGACTGTACGTAGCAATCCTCTTGTTGAAGGACTCAAACTCTCCCAATGAGCGCAAACATTTTAACCTGGAGGATGTGGATCTGGTGTATACCTTGCATGTAACCTAGGTTGAACACAATTATATTTGAAATCGTATCCAATAATTTATTAAATTTTACCAAACCTTATATAAATATTCTTGGTCCCAAATGAACCATTAGTTAATCTTTTCTCAGAACAATATTGCGTGAAAAGTGACATTAAAAATATTACTAAACCTTTGTAAAATGTGCGATTTTTATATTATCAATCCACGACACAAAGGAGGTACACGAATGGTATATATTTTCCTATGACATTTAACTTATAGTAGTGAATTACCTTCATTTCCATGCAATATCAACAAAGTTATCAGCGTAGATGTAAACATACATGATCTTGGAGCAAAAATATATTTAATGGAAAATACATTAATTTCTTTGTAATGTAAATGATTATTGAATTTATTTTCATTTTATTCATAGAACTACCGTCATATTTTACTTAGGTCTGGTTCTTTGTTATTCGAATGGTGTAGCTCAATTGGGAAGTCACAACACAAATCCTATTGACATTTGTATTTCCCCGTGAGGTAGCAACTGGTACATTTCTCTGTGCAGTACACTCCAATACTCAATATTTCTATCTGCCTATGTAGCACCCATGAACTTAATAAATTCGCAAAAAGTTTTAAGATTGATAAATTAAAAATGGAGGCAAAAAAGAGAGCCCTGAGGATATTGACGGGTTGGCTAGCTTTCAAACTCCTGCTTACAAACTTGAATAGCCAACATTCCTTAATAATAAATTAACACACATTAAACATCTAGTTTGACAATAATCATGCAAAGGCATTTTAAACAAATACAAATCATTTAAGGTATTTTTCACTAATATATCTATTCCAAAAATATTTAGTGAAAACATATTTGATTCTGGTAATAACATAATACAAGTTCTACAGTGCAGCTGATTAAAAATATGTACTGAAACATAAAATAATGAAATAAAACATTAAAAGTATATAAACTCAAACCAAATAAATTATACTTAAATCTATCAAAGTATGTTATTTAACAGAAAGTACTAATTTAACTATGATGATGTTATAGTAAACGTGTATTATGCTACGAGAACTATGCCAATAAAATGTTTACCTACAAAATAAAAATCTTCATTTTCATTCATACCGAAGATTAAGCACAATTATACCGTAACTAAATAACAACCCGCTTTTGTGGCCTCATGGTCCAAGGTGCTATTCTCGCAGTATACTAGACTGCTGATGAAGGGGAGATTGAGGCTAGGATCTCAGCTGTACTGAGGGTGGCTTCCATTAGGGATCTTCGCTCTCCCTACACGCAAATATAACCTTCATCGTATTTAAAACTACTAACGTAATTAGTACATAAGCGTCTAACCTGAACGTTGGGTGTTAAAACAGCTATTTATATATAAAGACTCCAAACTACCACATATTGTGTTTCATTTCAACTACATGCGTGTGTAAGTCTAAAAGTATTGAATTCGCATTCAAATCAAAAGGCTAAAAACCTATTATGTTGAAATTGATACTACCAATAATCTATATTTTAGTTATCATTATTAGAATATAATTTAATATGACATCACTCTTCTTTTTTATTTATTAAATACATCTATTTACTCCATATTTAGCCTAATAAAACATTTCCTATTTGTAGGTTAATATTGTAGCATTTTGCTACATGAGTGGAAGAAATAAAAATAATTAAACTTACCCCACCATACTGCCGGCGGCGTCAAAAGGGAATACTATCATAAATCACGATCGAACACAACTACCCCGCCACGCGTCGAAGGTAATACTGACCTTCGATTGTGGATCTAGTCCGTGCCAAAGACCTTAGAGACAAAGAACTTCGGCTGTGAAGATGTGCTACTCGCCCCTAAGTGTGTAAGAAGCTAGAACTGTACCGATGATTCCAGAATGATATTATCATGCGCATGTTTCTTTCCCGAATATTCCAGATGTCCGCCCCCTTACCCTCTTTCTGTCGTTCCGTCTTCTGGGTTATATTGTATATATAGTGGCGTCTGTGCTATCAAGAGACACTATTGGACTTGATCGGAGTTGGAGCAGGTGAAGCTCTAGCTTCAATTATTATATAAAATGTAAGATCTAAATTTACTTTTTCGGCGTAGATAATAATTCTTAATTTGAATCATGTAACTTTTTATTCAAAATCATTTTTTGGTAATTTAATTTAAACCTTTATAATAACAAAAGATTAACTTGTCTTCTCTTCTTATAATATTTTGCTACACGGTCGAGGTATTTTTCTTTTTTTTACGATCGATCCTTTTGTTGGTTCGTTAAATAAAATTAAAAATAAAAAAATAGAAGGGAGATCGACTATTAATATGTTATCGATAGAATGGATCTTGAATCTTGCAAATATTGTAGTATTCGATTTTGTAAATATTAAATGTTGATATATTCATGGAAACGTAGAGTTTATAAAAAAATAGTTGATAGTCTTTTTTGACGTGTCATCACTAAATATGTTTTTTTTAATCAATTGCTATTATGGGATAGTTATATAATTATATTGCACAATATTGTGAGTTGTTAACTTTGTGATAGTGGTAAATTTCTTAAGTATTTAAGAGACGTATTGTTAGATAATCTTCCTGTTTAGATTAACTATTATGGTTATTATTTTTGTCTCTTCAGACTTAGGAATTTGTAACGTAAAACTTTTAAGATTGTTTTTCTTGCGAGTTAACGCCTTGTTACCTTCTTGATTTATATAGGATAGTGGCGATTAAACTACATATCAAATATTTAAAAAAATATTAAACCTGTGAGGTTTTCCCTAATAAGTTTATTTGTATATTTTGCATATTCCTATAATGTCTCTGTTTTTTCTGCAAATAGCAACATTGTCATATAATTGTAATTATATATTTTCTCTAAGGGTTGAATCCCGGGTAAATAAAATTCATTTTGAAAAGAGTTCATGATATTATTCGTAAATATAATCCACCATGTCCTAGGTAATTTTAACTATATGTTATATTCATTTTTGTTAAGTGTTTCAGTTAAGGAACTATTTCAAAATTACTTATTCTCCTTTAAAAGATATTACGAGAGATAGACCGTCCCAATATTTAAGTCCGCAACTGGTGGGAATTGCGGGTTCTGGATTTTGAATGTTTGCCCAAAGACAATCAAAGCATAGAACTCCAAGCACTGGCTCCTATTGCCCCTGTTTTTTGCCCTGCTATATTTTGTTGTGTTTAGGACCTTCTTTTATTTTTCTCTTTATCGTGTTAAGGAGGGTTCAATATGAAGTTTTAAACATTTAAATATTAGCGGTATAATAGCTGTATAGTTTCCAAATATATTATATTTTAAGGATATGGACTAAACCCTGTATGTCAAATCACACACGTCAGTAAACTAGAATATCTGGGATGGTCCTGAATCTACAATCGCCAGAATATTTCGAGTGAAATTATAGGAGATAAACGTAACATCCACGATATTTCCAAACTGAAAATGCACTGTAAAGAGAGAACTAAACAAAATGCCCTGGTACTGAGTAATAACAAATATTAGTAGCTTGATCAAGGTACTCACTTTTGTAAAGTAGACAAAATATTTTCTTAGAATGGTGTCAGTACTAAAATCTATAATGATAACACTACAACTTATAATTAATACAAACCAGTATTTATAGTCAGATACTTGTGGTAGAAACTTTGGAATTGAAATAGGTATAAAGTTCAAAAGTAGTAGGCCTACTTCAGAATTAACTTGGAGTGACCACTTTAATATGTCAAGTAATCATAACGGTTGAGTGTACACACATTTGTGGTACAAAAAGTTACAAAACAGTAAAAACTTTGGCATTTAAAAGTCCTAAATTAAACAGTAGTACTCCATCATTAATTTTGAGTAACGAAAATGAGTTTTATTCATAGCTTCCGGACTACTCTGTTTATACTTAAAAATAACAGTTAGAAATACATAAGAGCTACGAGGAAGCTTGCTCAAGAACATTAATTAGAAAAACTAACAAAGAATATGGTTTTATGACAAAATATAGCTGACGTTGGAGACAACATAGCCATCCCAATTCATGATACTAGCAGAGCCAAAGGAGATGTTCGAAATTTCATTGAAATGGTTCTCAAGAAAAACGAATCTGGACTTTACTAGATAGAAACAAAGTAAAGTGTTGTCAACAAACTGCACTGTAGGTAATAAGTTATATTGTGCTTTTCATAGCTAGAATATTGTTTGATTAGGTTTAGAATATTTTAAACATTACTAATGGTAATGTTTTCAAATCGGAACAATATTATTGCGCACATAGATTTTAATCTGAAGACGGGCTACCACTGGACAGCATAGCTCTGAGGACTGCAGCAATTAAGAATTCAGTTGGTTTGGTACAGGGCTTCTTTGATTGCCGTTGCAATAAAAAAATTCTTCGAAGAAATGCCTATGTAAAAAAAAGTGCAATTTTATGTAACTCAAAATGCCAAAAAGCCAGTCATGTAGCAAAAATGACACTGGGCTTATTTTTTTTAATGAGATTTTATAATATTTCAGAATGAGAATTTGATGTCGACGTTTCATTATTCCCTGAACCAGAAACAGAGCTGTTTTCGCTATGCCATCTATCAGTCTGTGTTTATGTTAGTCGGGATGGAACCGAAACAATCTTACCAATGAGGATAATACTCGTACCTGGTGTCTAGGATCTTCATAAATTCCCCAGAGGGCTTCTTGTAGTGAACTAGCCAACCCTAAAATTAAGGTTAGTTTACTTTTGGGCAAAAATAGATGATATCAATTTGCTCGAAACAGGCTCTAATTATTTATTATTAATTATTTATTAATTTATTTAATTTAATTTAATTAATTTATTAATTTAATTATTAATTATTTATTAAAATTCGTGTTATGACGCAGTTTCACATTTAAAACCAAAAGTGTAGCCTCTAATTTTCCAAGAAATTAACTTTGAGGGTACTTTACACAAGTGGATACATCCGATTTCAATCAAATATTTGTAAATTTTTAAGATTGCTTGTTCAATTCAAATTTGAAGGACTATTAGAATATTACAAAACCCTTTTATTTTAAATATAGTTTTATAAAACCAATAGGTCCCGAGATATAAGTTAATAAATCTTTTAAATTAAGGTTTAAGAATAGTGTTGAAAATTTGCAGAATTAATGCGCTCCAGATAATCAAAAACGTATTTATATTAGTCATTTTGAAACGGAGGACCGGGAAATGGGGGTGGGGTCTCGAAAGTACCTCTTGGTGTGATAGAAATTGCCATTTTTAATAACAAACTAGAAAAATCACTAAAAATGAATGAACACCAACGACAAAGATATTCGAAAAGAGTTTATTTAGTTTAGAGATTATATATTTAATAAATGGTACGGCGCACCGCACAGACTTTCTCTCTCTTTCTATAAACTCGTAAGATTTCTGAACGGAATAATGCACATTGTATCATCACCACTCCACATAAGAACACGCATAAAATAATATACAATGATATATAATCAATGAGAAAAGAGGCGCATCTTTGTCCACCTAAGAGCATTTCAAACAGTTTAATGTCTTCCAAAAGGGTCAACACTTCGTATTAAAATTTCGATTTCTGGTTAAAGTTTTAACATTTTAAAAGACGTTTCAGATCTTCAAGTCATCGCATTGATATTTAATTATTCATTTATACATTTTGACCAATAAAAAATGTAAATATTGACTATTGAGTCTAAAATGGAGATAGATCATTGCTATGCAAACATTTCTCCTAAGAGATTTAAGGAAAAATAACATACTTTTTTAGATACTTATATTTAATTACTCTATGGCATTGGAGAATTATTGCGTTAAGACTTAAGTAGTATATGTTTACAACTAAAGCTCACAAAATTGTATTAATATATTTGCAAATATCTCAGAAACTGCTGCTTTTATAAAAATATATGTCAAATAAAAGTTTTTTATTTCTAATAGTCCTACAATTTTGCAATGATAAGTTGTTTAGTTTCTCCAATAGTTGTGGAGATACGGAAATTAACGCTTCTGTAAAGTACCCTAAAAATCATTTTCATAGGAAAATGAAAATAGCCAGTTTATTTATAATCTTAATCAACGCCTAGATACGAATTTTAATCAAAATCGTTTGAGCAGATTTTGAGAAAACCAAATTTTTCTCTTTTCGCCCTTCAGTAAACTACCCTTAATTTTAAGTTTTTATAGACACACAGACAGACGGCATTGCAAAGACTATTTTTTAGGGTTCGGGGGGTCATGAGACGTCGACATCCATCAACATTTCAGGTTAGTTTTTTTTTACGGTCGCAATACTTAAACTTTAATGTCCAAAAAGTTAAAAAAATTCATATAATTGCGTATAGATTGAAAGTTATTGATTTTATAAAAATATGTTTCGGATAAAATATCTGTATTATAAATATATATACATATTTGTAATGCTAAGTAATTTCATATCTCAAATAGTTTCGGAGCTATTATAAAAAATGTTAATTTACGCATCAGACCGGAGCCCTTAAAGCCATTTTGCCGAAATATTGAGAGTAGCCATTTTGTTTGGAATATTTATTAATGTTCATAAATGAAATTTAATCAAAATCGTTAGAGCCGATTTTGAGAAAATCGACTTTTTCTCTTTTTGCCCTTCAGTAAACTACCCTTAATTTTAAGTTTTAATAGACACACAGACAGACGGCATTGCAAAGACTATTTTTTAGGGTTCGGGGGGTCATGAGACGTCGACATCCATCAACATTTCAGGTTAGTTTTTTTTACGGTCGCAATACTTAAGCTTTAATGTCCAAAAAGTTAAAAATATATATATAATTGCGTATAGATTGAAAATTATTGATTTTATAAAAATATGTTTCGAATAAAATATTTGTATTATAAATATATATACATATTTGTAATGCTAAGTAATTTCATATCTCAAATAGTTTCGGAGCTATTATAAAAAATGTTAATTTACGCATCAGACCGGAGCCCTTAAAGCCATTTTGCCGAAATATTGAGAGTAGCCATTTTGTTTGGAATATTTATTAATGTTCATAAATGAAATTTAATCAAAATCGTTAGAGCCGATTTTGAGAAAATCGACTTTTTCTCTTTTTGCCCTTCAGTAAACTACCCTTAATTTTAAGTTTTAATAGACACACAGACAGACGGCATTGCAAAGACTATTTTTTAGGGTTCGGGGGGTCATGAGACGTCGAAATCCATCAACATTTCAGGTTAGTTTTTTTTACGATCGCAATACTTAAGCTTTAATGTCCAAAAAGCTAAAAATATATATATAATTGCGTATAGATTGAAAATTATTGATTTTATAAAAATATGTTTCGAATAAAATATTTGTATTATAAATATATATACATATTTGTAATGCTAAGTAATTTCATATCTCAAATAGTTTCGGAGCTATTATAAAAAATGTTAATTTACGCATCAGACCGGAGCCCTTAAAGCCATTTTGCCGAAATATTGAGAGTAGCCATTTTGTTTGGAATATTTATTAATGTTCATAAATGAAATTTAATCAAAATCGTTAGAGCCGATTTTGAGAAAATCGACTTTTTCTCTTTTTTCCCTTCAGTAAACTACCCTTAATTTTAGGGGTAGATATCCAATTCCAAAAACCCCTCGGGGCAACCCTATGAAAACCCTAGATATCAAGTTTCAGCTCAATCGGTAAAATAGTTTAGGCTCTAGTTGGAGGTACAGACAGACAGACAGACAGACAGACAGACAGACATTCAAAAACCACTTTTTCGGATTCAGGAAGTCATGAAACGTCAAAATTCATCAAAATCTCGAGTTCGATTTTTTTGACGATCACCATACTTTCTCTACCTGTAAGATAGAGAGAAAGTAAAAATTAAGACAAAAACAAAAGCTTAGCTTGGGATAACAGTAAGTAATATATACATAATCCTCTGAGATTGTACAGAGGAAAATTACTATGCTCTTTGGAGAAACATAATGTTCCTTTTTTCAATATGTTTATTTTATTGTATCTATAATTTCATTTATGCTCTCTGGTGAAATGTGATACCTATTTTTCCATTATGAATATATAACAATATATACTATTTAGTTTCGCATATCTCATCAGCTATGAGTAAAAGTCTCAATTTTAAGTTAATTTTAAAGCAGCGAGAAGATCTATGTGGGAAACTAAATAATTTATTTAAAAATATTATTGGGGTTATTTAAGGTGCACTTATTGAGGCATTTGACAGTGTCAGCACGTGACTTTTAAACAAGCTTAGCCTATACCATACACATAACCCAGCCCTCCAACCTCTAATAAATAACTGTGAAAGGGGAAAGCCCAATTCAGTTTAAAATGAATTTAACAACCTTGTTGGGAATCAGAGGTGAGATCCCTCGCTTATGAGACAGACACGCTTCCATATTAACAAATTGTCAGGTTCCAAAGTTTATTAACCTTAACGAGCCAATTTAATTTCAACTTTGTGCAAATAACTTCCAGCTTGTGTTTATAGATTGAACCGGCAAATCCAGGGGCTCCGAAAGAGTGGACAGTGTGTTGAGACCCCTTGTTTCTATCTTGGGGGGTCTGGGACTATCTTAAGCCCCCTCAATTTTTCCCAAGTAAATTCAAAATCCATGTATAATAAATTTTTAATTAATTTAATAGAAAACTGAAATGACCTAATTTTGCAGTTTATTTTTCACACAAGAGAAAAATCTCTTTCACAAATATTAGGCCTAATTGTAACTGCCTCCAATATTAACAATACCAGAATTGACCTTTTTACCACAGACAGGAATAAATTGAAACCCTCCACATCACCCAAAAAATTTTCTCAACTTTGTAATGTTGATCGCAAAAGAGTGTTTGTAAAACTACTTATCTTAATTTGTCGCTGTAATCCGATCATCAGAGATAGTAGTATATCCTCTAAGAGCATCCATTTTTCAAAAATGTGTCAGGGGAAGACCACTTAAAATAGCTTATATAGGCATATAACTTTGATAGTAAAAAAATTAGGCGAGAATCCCACTATATATATTTTTTTTAGGCATCAAAATTTATTGAGTAAGACTACTTGATAATTTATAGGGGATCTAATTTATGAAAAAACCTGGTCTAATGCTATTTAAAACAGCTTTTAGAGGCATCCGATTTAAAGAAAAATGCTGGAGGAGGACTACTCCAAATAGCTTGGAGGATTATCCAAATTTAAAAAAAATCATGGGAGGGCTACTCTAAATTTCTCTTAAATTAGTATAATTTCCAAAAACTCTCCACTTTTGAGTACCTCTCAAAATACTTTATAGGGCATCCTATTTTCAGAAATTAACTGGGAAGAAGAAAAAAAAAAAAAAAAAGGCATCCAAATTTTAAACATTAATTTGGAGGAAGAAAAATTCCTAAAACAAATAAATCCCGATTTATCCTTCCCATCACACAAAATATAAGGTTCCACCAGCACTTTTTTTTAAATAATTAAATTATTCCTTCCTTAGAAGTCTCAAGTCATAGACTTACAATCTAGAGCCATCCCAGGGTAAAGGGAGTGTTCTTTGGATGGATAACAAAAAAATCCCAGTGAAATCGAATTAATTGGGTGTGACTTGAAAAATCAGGGAAAAGTCAGATAAACTATAAAATGCCATTGAAGTTTTTTTTTCAATAATTTGTGAAATACGAAGTAGAGATCCTACCACGTCCAAACTATTAGTTTTATCCCCAATCAATATGATTTCTTGATGATCTTTGTGCCAAGAATTTAATAAAAGCAATGCAAAGTATGAGATTTTGTTTGTATAGCTTTTATTATAAAATACTGGGAAAGTAAATATTCTTTGGTCTGGAAAACCTTTGGAAGTAAAAGAATTTTAAAGTGTAGGCCTTTTCAACGCTATTCGAAATTGTGTAAAATAAATACATTTAATAGGAAGAAATAAGCTGAGTTAAAAATTTTAATCAGTCGTGACCATTAATAATATATTTCAAAATGAAAGGATACCATAATGTAGGGTCAGTGATTAATCACAAGCCTTAAGTTATATCATTGTATGTAGGGTATTTGTCGAGAGGCTCAGAATAAATTCAAAATGTGATTACAACAAAAGCCTTGTAATGGGCTATTTTGCGTACCATTAGTTACTGACTTTTAATGTGAACTATCAAGAATTATGTTTTTACTTAAAACTTTCAAACGAATATTTTATCTATATCTAAAAGATTTTTGCTCGATTAAATATTGTAGAAAGGTATTTTGATATGTAAAGGTTTTTCTCTCAGATGTTCTAGGCCCTCCACTTACAGTATTCTTATTGTAATATGTCGACAACCCTGGCATTCAGTAAGTTCCCTAGCACCTACATGTTAATATAAGAAATATTTCTTAGTTTGTGTGCACTAAACTCTAACTACGATTTTCGCATAGTTTTCCAAGTGTAGACCACTCTAAATAGCTTCTAGGGGTATCCAAGTTTCGGAAAATTTCGGGAGAAAGGCCCCGATTCCTCTTTTGGTCAGAGCCAGGACGTTAAAAACATATTTTTTTTAAAAATATAATCGCCCTTATCACACAAATACCACTTGACAGTATCATTAGTTACCTATAAAATAACAATATAGACGGGGTCTACCTAAAATTTTTAATATTTGACTGAAAAACGTTACCACGTTCTTCTCCACACAAGTCCTTACTATGTTTTTTACTATAAATTATGACAAAGATGACATACAAAAATGTACTATTTGTGAAAAATAAACCTTCAAAACAGCTTCAAAAGTCATCCAGGGTCTAAAGTTTTACCCTATCAGGACCTAAGGACTCCTTCTTAGTTGAGCCACCCATTTTCAAAAATCTTTTGGAGCCCTCGGGCAAAGATTTTCAGTGTTAGAATTCTTATAAAATGATTTCAACACTATGATATTATTAGTTTATTGAATGAAATCTAAAAAGATAATAGAGTAAAGCGCAACGAAAAAGTTTAAAATCAAGGGCTATGTTCTAATTTAAATATAAAAATTGTAAAATACAAACCAGCGTTGGAAGTATTAAATAACTTTATTTAATATATCAAAATATAATATAGCTGCAATATTTTGAGACAGCACAAAATAATTTACTTTATAATGTTTTGAAATAGTATTTCCCTGATTCCCCTTTAAAAATTTTTAAGGCCAATTTACCTTAAGAATATTTAGTTATAGTTAATATAAAGATGATCGAGTACTTTCTACTTATTTTGAGGCAGTTACATTAATAGTTGCAAGTTCTTGTTACAATTATTTCGTTTGGAAAAAACAAGGGTTTGTTACGTCGCTACATATATCTGTGAGTTTTCTATCACCGAACCACAAGACATTTCTACTTTAGTCATCACTAAATAGTATAACTACAATCTTAAATAGAACGGTGTAAAATTCCATTTATTAATTATTTGTGTACGATTTTTAGTAAGAATAAGCTAGGAAGTAAATTATATAACAATTATTTACCAAGGCTTAGCGTATTTAAGATATAAAAAATCACCCACTTGTATATCTGTCTGTCTGTCTGTCTGTCTGTCTGTACCTCCGGCTAGAGCCTAAACTATTTTACCGATAGGGATAAAACTTGGTATCTAGGGTTTAAATAGGGTTACCCTGAGGGGTTTTTGAAATAGGATATTTAACCCTAAAATTAAGGGTAGTTTACTGAAGGCCAAAAAGAGAAAAAATCGATTTTCTCAAAATCGGCTCTAATGATTTTGATTAAAATTCGTATCCAGGCGATGATTAAGCCCTTATGAAAATGACCTACAGAAAACCTATAGTATTTTTGGAACACTACTGAGTTTTAGTAGTATTTTATAGTTACTACTGTATTTTAATAGTATTTTAGAATTAGTACTGAATTTTAGTAGTATTTTATAATGACTACTAAATTTTGGTATTATTTTATAATTACTTATGAATTTTAGTAGTATTTTATAATTACCATTGAGTTTTAGTAAAATTTTAGAAACACTATTGAATTGTCTGTAGTGAAAAGAAAACCACTTATAATTGTTCATTAGCAAATCAATTTTTGTAGTTTATTACAGGGATGAGTAGTTTTTTGTTTATTGAAGATTTTCTTAACGATTTATTAAAAAGCATTACTCGCTAGGGTTAAATAATAAGATCTCTTGTAAATGTTCACAATAGTTGAAATCTAACCTTGAAACTATTTGTAGTGATGACATCTTAAACTTTTTCAAAGGACTAATTTAATTTATAATTTAAAAACCTCTTGTAACACAGCGCCCTATGATTAATTAATCCAAATTAAAAATTACATCATCTACGATTAATAACAGAGAAGCAATAAAGCACCCCTATCTTAAATTATTATAAAATTAATTATTTACGTTCAAACTCAGCAGGGTGAAAATAAATTAAAATAAAATGTTTTTATACATAGAAATACCCATGTGACCTATTCGAAAGAGCAGTCATTTTTTAGATTGTAATCAACAATAATTGGTACACTTGAACCCCCTTTTATATTTGGATTTTAATTACCATTATTGGTCGAAATGCATTGCTAATTGTATCCAAATTTATTCATCTAATTGAATGAGTTTTTGGGTGTCACCAGGAGAGGGAGAGAATAGGAAATTAGGTCGTAAGGGAAAGAGGAGATAGATGTACAGGGACTGAATAAGGTGGTATGGACATATCAAGGGAATGTTGGAGATAGAAGGTACGAGAAAAAGACTAAGAAAGAGGCGGGGAGAGCAACTCACAGAGGGAGTGCGAGCAGGAGTAGAAGAATGAAGTAGGAAGAATGCTGAAAGAGATGAAGAAGATGGTATTAATTTACTAATCTGAACCTACCGGAGACAGGAAACGAATGCTCAGCTGAAGACATGGGTTTGAACTTTACTTGAATCAATATTTTAATTGGGAGGGCTTTTATTAAGAGTAATAATGTCAAATGCATAGTATTTATTTGTTGATCCTTGATGATGATACAAGTATCTCTATATTCATATAAGTAGAGCTCTATATGTTCATCATTTAAATAAACAACCTTACACTTAGGTGCAAAATAGGAGTGGATTGATGTAAGAAACTTGGTGGCTAAACCCCCCCCCCCCCCCAAAAAAAAAAAAAACAGAGGGGAAAAGCGCGCGCCCCCCAACCACCAAAAAAAAAAACACCCCCTCTCTTTTCCCAAACACTGTGGTTTAAGANACGTGCGCGCCCCCAAACCCACAATGAACATATGCCAGACCAGGGTGGCCACATGGCTTAACGCACTGTCTCGTGTTTGATATAGACTGTCGAGGACTAGGAGATCGGGGTTCAATCCCGGTCAGTTGCACTGAAGGTGGTTTATCCTAAATAGTTTCCCACTCTCTACACGCAAATGCAGGTGCAATTACTATAAACTACACCTACCTCATCCCTAACCTATTAGCTTAATTAGCGCATAGGCGTATAACCTGAACAGGTAGTAAGACGTGGTGCTGAAAAAAACACGTTGTGTATTATTTTAGAGAAAGGATCAATTAAGTTTTGACCCACATCAGTCACAATGGTCTTTCATTGTAAGTTTTGCGTTGACATATTTTTTGTTAATCAATAAAGCTAGTTATTCAATTCACTGCAAGTTAGTGCAGGTGAATTTCTATGAATTTATTTTGGTCCGTTTATTTGTGTAGTATTTTTCAACAGTTTTTTTGCGTTTTATTTTTCAATGGTTTATTTGTGTAGTATTTTTCAATAATTTATCCCTGAGTTATCTTTTAATAGTTTATTTCTGTAGTATATTTCAATATAGTATTGCTGTAGTATTTTCCAGTAGTTTTTGTATTATATTTCAGTTGTATATTTGTGTAGTATTTTTCAGGAATGTATTTCAGTAGTATTTTTCTGTAGTTTATTTTAGTACTATTTATCACTAGTATATTTCAATAGTATTTTTGTGTAGTTTATTTTAGTAGTATTTTTCAGTAGTCAATTTCTGTAGTGTTTTTCAATAGTTTATTTCTGTAGTATATTTCAATAGATAATTGCTGTAGAATTTTCCAGTATTTTTCAATAGTATATTTGTGTAGTATTTTTCAGTAGTATTTTCCAAAGCATATTTGTATAGTATACTCCCATAGTATTTTTGTGTCGTTTATTTTAGTAGTATTTTTCATTAGTCAATTTGTATAGTATTTTCCAATAGTTTTTAATTGTAAATTTCGATAGATTTGTTTTGTAGTATCAGCTTGAAGTTTGTCCAAATTTACTCAGTGAAATTTCATTTTTTTTTTTTTTTTAGTGTTTAGCATAAATTTTCAAAAGTGAGATTATAAATAAACTGGCTATTTTCATTTTCCCATGAAAATAACTTTTAGGGTACTTTACAGAAGCGGAAATTTCAGATCTCAAATTTCAGATTTCAGATCTCAGATTTCAAATCTCCGCAATTATATGAGATACTAAATTACTTATCATTGCAAAATTTTAATAATACTAAAAATAAAACTGTTTTATATGAAATATATTTTTATAAAACCAACAGTTTCTGAGATTTTGGCAAATATATTAAAACAATTTTGTGATCTTTAGTTGTAAAAAGATACTACTTAAATTCTAACTCAATAATTCTCTAAAGCCATAGAGTAAGAAATGAGTAAGTCTCTCAAAAAGTATATGTTGTCTTTCTTTCAACCTCTTAGGAGAAATGTTTGTACAACAATAATATATCTCTATAATTTTAGTTTCAATAGTTAATATTTATCTAATTTATTGGTCAAAATTTATAAATGAGGAATTAATTAGTAATACAATGACCATAAGATGTGCAACCTCTAGTAAAATGTCAAAAATTTTAAACCGAAAGTCGACATTTTAATACGAAGTGTTGACCCTTGGGGACCCAATATCAATATTCTTTCTCTCTCGCTACCTTAGAGGTGGAGCAATTATTGTGATTGTCAAGTAAATTGAACTCGATATTGGGATGGATGTCAACGTCTTATGATCCCTCAAACACTAAAAAATTGTTTTCGCAATGCCGTCTGTCTCTCTGTATGTCCATCTATCTGTCAGTTGGTACCTTGGGCTAGAGCCTAAACTATTTTACCGATTGGGCTAAAACTTGGTATGTAGGCTTACCCCGAGGAATTTTGGAATTGGATATCCAACCCTAAAATTAAGGGTAGTTTCCTTAAGGATAGAAAGAGAACACTTCGATTTTATCAAAATCGTCTTTAACGATTTTGATTAGATTTCATTTCTAAGCTATGATCAATATTACAAACCAAATGGCTACGCTCAACTTTTCGTCAAAATGACTTTAAGTGTTCCGGTCTGATGCGTACTTTCTAATTTTTAATTTTATCTTCGTAAGTCTTTTAGATATGAAATTACTTATCATTGCATACATGTGAATCTATTTATAATAAACATATTTTACTTGAAATATATTTTTATAAAACCAAAAGTTTTCAAACTATATACAAACATGTTTTTCTTTTAACTTTGCCAATACTTTAAGGTAAAGTAATACGATTGTCAAAAAAATCTAGCCTGAGATATTGATGGCTGTCGACGTTTCATTACTCCCCGAACCCTAAAAAGTGGTATTTGCAACGCCGTCTGTTTGTGTGTCTGTCTAACCCTAAAATTAATAGCAGTTTATCGGAGGATGAAAAAAGAATAGTTCCAGAATCTCAAAATCGGCTATAACGAATCTATCTCCTTCACTTTAGACTCAATAATCAATAGCTACCTATTTTATTGGTCAAAATTTATGAAAGAGAAATTTAATAGCAATGCGATTACAATAAGTTGTGCATCCCCTAGAAAAATTACGAAAATTTTAGCTGGAAGTCAAAATTTTAATACGAAATGTTGAGCCTTGGGGACCAAATATCGATATTTTGTATTAGTCCAAATATACAAATGAAGACGTTAATTCTTTAAATATAAAATTATGAAATTTAAAACCATGATACAAACAATGTTTTACGTATGTCTAGCGCAATTTGTCCTTGGGTTTGCTAGTGTATATTATATTACATATTTTGAGTAAATGTCTCCATTTCTAAACAATATGGCGAGAAAGTTCGTGCGGAGTTCCGATAAAAATTTTCTGAACTTATAGAAGGAAACATTTACCATGTGGTAGAAAATTGAAATCTACATAAGAATGTGAACTTTAATGATCTTTTTAAACTGTGATGCTCTTATTTCCAACATTTTTATAAACAATGTATGCAATTTACTTTTACTTTGAAACCTTCTTGGAACCTTCTTGGAACCTTCTTGTTTGTTTGTTGTTCATTATATCTTGTTAACCACTTAGTTACTGGAAGCGTGCTGATTTTGGTTATAACTACAGGTGATCCAAATAAATAACAATGTTTGATGCCAGATTATTGAACGTTTATTAATTGGTAATAATTGAAAGCCTTTCTTAAACATTTAAAGTTTACAGGTTCTTGTAACGTTACAACCACAGCTAATCTTCATATAACAATGTCTCGTTTGATGTCCAAGCAATCATTATCACGTTCGACTGCCCCAAAGTACGTTAGTAAAGTGAATGAGAGTTGAACTGTGGTCCCGCCCGTGTGGAAGCCAGAGAGCAAGAGCGCATGGACCTGCCCTCTAGCGCCACACACGGCGGACCCAGAGTTCAAGAGCGCGCGGTGACGGTAGAGGAACGTCATACTCAACAACATATCTCATGATTTCTCTTAGGTAAGTATTGAGTTCTATGGATTGCGTTCGTTGGTGAACTCAGTTTATGGGCTGATTAATGTTTAATTTCAAAGAATGATAATCAAATATATTGGTTCTCATGTTTGTTTTTGGATGGGAAATTATATATAGAGTGCAGCTAGATGTTAAACACATAATTCGATATAGTTTTTATATTTACTGTCGATGATATATTCTAACACTTCTAAACATTATAGAAATATAAAATTGGGCATGCCAATAGGTCTTAAGATAGTGTTCTCTATAAAAGTCCTAAAATTGAAAATTTAGTAAGGTGATCTCAAACTAGTGGATCGAGCTAGGCCCAAAACATTGAAATGCATAATTCCTTTTCTACACTGTAATTTATTACTTGTAACTTTAATTTGTTTTGACTCTTTAACAGCCAATTAATAATGCTTTACTACTCTTCTTTCTTTATTAACTAGCACCAATAATCGGGAGTACAGATATTGTGTACAGATAAGTTATAACTTAGTCTTCAAAATAAATTTCAGCTTTAACAAATATTTAGATTACAATATGTATTTTAATACAGTATTTTAGTCTGCATATTTTTCATGTTTTGTAACACAATCTAAAACAATAAAGGACAAATATCTACATATAATTTAAGATTTGGTCACTTTCCCTGTGATTGGTTTTATATACTATAAAAGAACAAATTTACTTTATAGATTCCCCGCGTGAAGAACGGGTACAGCAGCTAGGTTTATCTGCGCCTTTGAATTTCTGTCTCTTCCCTTCCTTCAGGCTAGGAAAGATAAGAACACCAATTAATCCTTTTTAGAATACTTTTCTGTCCTTTCATTTGTTTGTTTCATGTAAGCTCATGCTATTTTTAAGAGAGCCATCTTAAGTTATATACCATCACACTAGATCATCAGCGAGCGAAGTAGTGTCGAAAAAAAAACGTGATAAGCAGTAAAATTACGTTACGGCTGGTATTATGGTACATAATATGGCACGTTATATGAGGTGGAGTGTGGATAGGAAGGGTATGGAGGAAGTCCATGTTTATTCTTGAGTCTTCAAAAACGATCGGTTAGTAAACAATAACACTTTAAGAAGGGCAAACGCTAACGACCATTCCAAAGCTTTCAAAAGCTTGTCATGATTCTTGGAAGTCAGAACACCCACCCACAATAGAACGTTAACGGTGTTACCTTGGCATAAGTCTAAAGTTAACTCAAAGGTTGTTAGAAGGATGTAGCGGGAAGCACTAAGTACATTGCAAAGTTGTTTATAGTTTAAAAGTTCGTTAGGAGGACAAGTGAGTTAGGGAACAAGCTTCAGAGAAATCTAACATTTTTGATGTAGTTTTTTTAAGGTCTTATTAAAGTAAAACTGGAATTTATTGCAAAGACCCCGTGTAAATGTATAGTAATTAGTGAAAAATTATGAGCTTCTACTGAAATAAATATTCTTTCATGTAATTCATTTGGTTGTAAATTATATATAATTAATAAATGATGCTATTAAATACACATTACAATATCATAAGAACAAGAAGAAACTTGAAAAAAATTTGTTTGATTGTGTCAACTAAAATGCTTTTTATATCAAAATTATACATTATATAAATATCATTAACTGTATAACTAATTGAGTTTAATTTTGGATATATTAAGATTATATCAGATTTGATTATTAAAGATTTGATTATTAATTTCATATTTAGATCAGTTTACACATTTCAAATAATATTAAAATTGTGATTGAAATATCTATTTATTTATTTAAAAATTAATCACTCATTACGTAGGTAATAGATTTAACACGACCTATCACTGTAGAATTTAAAAGTATAAAATTACCACACTTTTTATTGGCCAAATTGATTGTTTTATTAAATTAAATATTATGTTTAAAATAAATAAGTCTATGTTGGATATTTCATGATATTGTCAGAGCTCTATGCTTAAAAATTGTACTTTAGAAAATAAACTGTGTTAAGTTTTGGGGATTTAATCCTAAATAAACCCTCTTAAATTATTGATATCGATATTATCGTATAACAATGATTTCATTAATATATTATTTTACTAAATATTAATTGTTTACGTATACTTAGACACATTTGAGCTAGCATGAATACGAACATTATAATGACTGTCACAATTTAAGATATAAATGAAATATTTTCGAATGAAGTGTTTCTGCGCATTCTATTACTATTCGGTAATTGTAAAATAAATGTTATCCTTAATCCTATTAGTTATTATTGGCATTTTGAATCGGTTCCTGGAAATATATACAGTATATATATTTTAAATATTCGAAATGTAGTGTGCTATGACTTAGCCTTTGTTTAAATATTCATCTAGAATATCTTCGTAAATGAATGTGTAAACAAAGGTCAAAACCAATCTCCATTTGAAATATTTTCAATATTTATAGCAATATGTAACAAACCTTTCTTCAAAGGTAGTATGCTAACATATGAGGATTGGTATGCAGTGGAAATATATTTATTTCAGTCTTTTTGAAAGATTTGATCTCTTGCGAATATCACTAGACGTTAGAACAAGAAACTAGAATCATCAGGTGTCTATCACGAATGATCTATTTATCCCATTTATTTCCATCGCCCCAGTATTGGGGCGGTGAACTTTTTATTTTTTTCTATCTATCTATTTGGTTGTTCAGGAAATTTCTCACTTTGAATTACTAGGTTAGCGATAGTTCAAACTGTTGGTAGCAGTTATTTAATCATAACAAAATTATTTTAAAAAAATGTTGAAGTTTAGAAACAGCTTATTGAGGACATAATGTCAACAAAGAAAACGTAAGTCTATTGTCACTGTATTTTTTACTATTATACTTATTTATTGTTTGTTTCCACTTTATTATTAATTGATTTATTGTGCTTAGTAGTAATATCACCAATAAATAAATTGTTACTCTGTAAGTAGTAACAAATACATTGCTGCCCCAATATAGGGGCGGTGGGAATGAATGAGTAGTTGGTTACCAAGTTTTTTATTTTTATTTTTTGGATTTCAGGCTAACTTTAGATGATATAATTTCAATTTTGGATGATGATGAGAACATATTAGAGGCAAAGGTCTTCATGGGTCCTCCTGAAAACCCCTTACTTAGTGATGAAGACAGTGAAGATGAAGATTTTATCAACCCAGACATCAATCATCTCAGTGGTAATCAACTTCGTGCTACAGCAGAGTTGCACGCCAAGCACCTTCAAGACACAGGTATTGTTAGTACAATGATGGGTGAAGAGGATATTCCAGAAGAATACCTAGAAAATGTTAACACACCAGATAATGAAAATAAGTCTAATAGAATAACAACTATAACTCCTTGCCGAAAGTGGCAAGATATGGACTTGCATTTAGCACCAGAACCAACTTGGGAACAGCCTGAATGGCTTTAAAATAATTATAGTCCTGTAGAGATTTTTGGAATGTTTTTGTCAATGAAGTACTAGAACTCATAGTTAATTGTTCAAACAACTATGCTTTTCAGAAAGGTAATATAAAATTCAAGGTAACTATTAATGAAATCAAAGTGTTTTTAGGAATCCTCTTGTTGAGTGGATATTGCAGTGTACCAAGGTATCGAATGTATTGGGAAATTTCAAGTGATACTCATAATGAAGCAGTCTCAAAAGCAATGTCAAGAAATACTTTTGAAGACATTTTGAAATATTTACATGTATGTGATAATTTAACACTAGATGAGAATGACAAATTTGGTAAAGTTCGTCCACTCTGGTTTTTACTAAATAAGAGGCGGTTACATGCTTTCCCTAAAGATGCAAATGTATCAATTGATGAAGCAATGGTGCCATATTACGGTCGTAATGGTGCTAAACAACACATCCATGGTAAACCAATTCGTTTTGGCTACGAAGTGTGGTGTCTTTGTAGTCGCCTTGGCTATTTAGTTCAAGGGGAGCCCTATCAAGGTGAATCTACAGGGAATACACATCCTGAGCTAGGAGTTGGAGGATCTGTTGTTATTGACTTAGAATTAAATAGCCAAAGCTATTATTTATGCGATTAGTGGGAATTACTCCATCTAGATGTCATATTCTGAACATTGAAAAATGACACCTGGAACTCGGGTGAGTGAAAAATGACCCTGGGCACGGGACGAATCCTGGATAGCTCAGTGGTTAGAGCATTGGCGTACTAAGACAAAGGTCCTGGGTTCGATTCCCGTGTCCAGGTGTCATTTTTCAATTTTCAGTTTATTGACTTAGTTGACAAACTTCCACATGGACAATACAGCATATATATAGATAATTTCTTTACTTCTGTTCGTCTACTAGAGGAACTAAAGAGTAAAGGCCACTACTGCAATGCAATGTTGGATGTCATTTACATTGTTTGGAGATGTTTCATTCTCGCTCAAAGACTGCTAATGAAGCATAATATTGTAATTTTCCTACTCAATATGACCAAAATTAAATTATAATAGTATATAATCATTTTATAGTAGTGTTTTAATTACTAATTTTAATAAAATATTTTTTTACAAATATTTTATGCACCTTTAAAATTCATTAATAACCTCTACCCTCTCTATCCTACCGCCCCATTAATGGGGCATGTCATTATTTCAAAATGGTGCCATAAAGAATATTTGAAGTTATATTATTGTTATTATATCCTATTATAACCATACAAATGAATATAAAGACATTTACTCAAAAAAAAAACTAGTTCTGTGAATAATTGGGTTAGTAGTAATTGTTTGTACACGTTAGCCTTCACCAAGTGTTGCATGGAATGGATTCTTTAAATCTTGTAAAAAATTTGTCAATGGGTTCGAAGTTTATTGAAAATTAATCAGTGATTTTTCCTTCAATATCATTGAATTATTTTAAAACAATTAACAATCATGAAATTCTTAGTTGTCAAAATATGAAATACTGGTCATTCTAGAGCCGCAACTTGCTACGAAAATGTGAATACAATCGAATATATTTTTTAATTATTTAGTGCTAAGTCGTAGATGAACAATTTATTTTAATTAGTTTTAATGAGATGACACTTTATAGCGCCAAATATGAATTTTTATAGACAATCAATTACATTATTTTCTAATAAATGTACCATTGAACTTACGAGATACTATGTCGAAATACTAATTATGACCATTACCTTGAGAACACTATCTAAGAGGAGAACTTAATAAAAAATGTCAATTTTTTTAATATGACGTGTGCATTAATTAGCCAGCTCTATCACAAGACTGAACACCACCAGATTAGCTACAGCTGAGCTCAACAGTCTGTGGCTACCCAATATAGGTAGGAATAAATCAGGTTACAGCTTTCTATCCTGGTTTTGGGATCGTCGTCTCTAAGGCTTCAGGTTTGAAATAGATGTAAAAGTAAAATAAATACGCTCGAACCGTTTATTTAAATAAGTGATCATGTTTAAGACGTTAAGCTACAACAGTGGTTCCCACTTTCACGACTCGCGAACCTCTTTCGCAATCATCTGAGTTGCACGAACCCCCTGATAAATATCCATAATACACTTAATTTTATACCTAGTTTTTATTAAATTTAGTAATTAATTTCAATCAAAATTTTTAATAACTATAAATTAATCTACTATAGCTCCGGTAGGTATTTTTAGATAAAATTACTCCACCAAAAATAATAGATGAATATTGAAACTGCATAGGTATAAGTTCTATATAATTATACATTTATTTTAAAAATAAAACTGAAATTAAATAAGCAAAGTAATAACATCTTCTTCACAATATTATCCCATTTCATATGTTTTATAAAGTGGTACTGGAAATTGCTGCTTTGACATGACTCATATACCTTCCTGTAATCACAAACTTCCATGCCAATTTAAGTTTCAAAATTGTTCACAAGTTTTAACAGCTATTTCTCACCTCTTCACATGACTTTATGAGGAGTATGAGCTTGCTTTGGATGGCACAGAGCTTTAAAGTCAGGAACCACAGACGATAAATAAAGTCTCAAGTCACTTTCAGCCATGAGCCTGTTTCTGTTGTGGAAAGCGAAACAAATTATTAATGGGGAGTAGAAAAAGTAAGCGTAGGCGTATGAAGAGATAATGGATTTAAAACTCATCCAGTTTAGATTGTAGAATCTAGTAAATGTGTCTCACAAAATTTTACAAGCAGTTTGTTAAAAATCCGCCATTACGGAAATATTTTATCGGATCCCCTGGAAGATTTTGTTGACCCACAGGGGGTCTGCGAGCCACATGTTTGGAACCAATGAGCTACAACATGTTAAATTATGTTTAAATATGTCCAAAGCCCTACAATCTGATGTTAAATTTCAGGTATATCTATGTTTATTGGTTTATAAACTAGTCTAAACAGTGCTCAAGTGGTCAAGTTGTCTAAGATATTAGGCATTCAAAAATAGAAAAACGCTCAGTGTCCACACGATCAGATTTTAGAAAAAGAGTATAATTTAAGTGTTACCTCTACAGTTCTTATTTTGGAATTATGTGCACCGGTAGTCAAATGGTCTCCGGGGTTAAACTCTGATTGGAGATTTAAGTAAGATACGCTTGAGATGCTTATCTCTAGGCTTCCCCCTTTTTTTAATTCATATTTCTTGGTCTTAAAATTATTGCGTTTACACATAAACATATATTATATTAAATGTGTATGATTGGTTCCTTCACTACCTAGCAGTTTCAACTACCTTTTAATGAAGAAGTAATGTGTTTGTTTGAATACATATCATGTTTTCCTGAATACATATCTATTTAAACGTAAGATATTATTAACTTAAGATGTATAACGATACCTGTGTTGTTATTATTACAATCCAAACTATCATTTCTCTCTAGGTTTAAGATTGAACTATCTCCCGTAATTTTTTCTTGTTTTTAAATTGGTCGTCTTAGTTCTACATAATATAAAATACACTTCATATAAATCGATTGAGTATGTAACTAATTATAAGCAAGCTTTCATTGCTAGAAAACACTCTCCTTTAAGTATTTATATTTATATATAATATGAATTTATTTATTTATTGTTTATGATATATGTATATATATCTATTTGTATGTATAAATATAATTAATACATATATGTATATATATAATGTTATGTACAGTATATATTTCAAATAATATTATTTGAGATTAAACAAAAAATCTGGCAAAAATATCAGCTGTCTACTATTACCTTTGTTTTTGAAGTCGTAAAATATTTGAGGAGAAAGTTCCAATCAAAAATACCATTATATAATTATTATTTATAAAATATATTAAAATAAATACGTTCTCTAAAAATGAAGAACATCTGTATTTATTCGTCAGCTCGTTAAGAATAGCTAATACTCTAACCCACTGACGCTTATTTTCCATGCCTATATGTTATGTATTTTATTTTAATTATTCTCTGTCTCAACAGTTTACAGAGTTCTTTTAATCAATCTTACTACCTGGGTTGACTATCTAAGTATCTTTTATAACCCACATCTGTATAATATTTGATATGTCTTTATACATATTAGTATGTATAAAATATTTAATTTAGAAAATTAATATATATATATATGTATTAATTTTCTAAATATATATATATATTTAGGCATAGATAATAATAATTGTCATGATCTATTAACAAGTGGGGTGACCTGGTGGTCTAGGAGAAAGGTGTCAGACTTCTCTGCTGGGGCTCATGGTCTCAATCCTCGGTCCCGACACATATTAATCTGATTGCCAAACCCTTCCTTTACCTCTGACAAGACGTGTATTAATCACAACTTGTGAGTGTGAGGAATGCCAAGCCTCCACCGTGGTTCTGATCCCACGTTAAACTGTAGGTCCTCCATCTCATCTTACAATCATCCTACCATTACACGTTAGCGTAAGTGCGTATAACCCGAACGTACAGTAAGACGCAGTGCTAATAATAATAATCATATTAACAAGTGACAAGGCTCTGTTTGTACTAAATTTAACTCTCTATTTTATCTAGAAGTTCTTCTACATTGGCTATATCCATGAATATGAGTGGCCTAAATGAATGAGTTATGACTAAAGATAAATGAACAGTATTTGCTCGCGAGATTGAATTTATATGAATTTGAAAAAAAAAATAGTCTAAATAGTGGACTTCAATNAAAAAAAAAAAAGACTGAAAAGAAAATACTTCACTTTTTTTTTTTAATTTTCTGCTGGAGACAGTTTTCAAATCAATGTTTCGGAAACAGAATGAACATTTGCTATCATTAGTGATTAATTCCATGATACATAGCTTGGAAGTGAAACCCATTAGAATGAGAGATTACTCTTAACTCTTCTTTACTGTGTGACTCTCTACTTGAGTTTGAAAGTTGATGGGAATGACAGAATCCAGTGAACGGAAAGGTCTTAATGAAACATTGATTTTATCATTTACTTTTGAAAGTTATTTGAGTAAATATATATTTTATATTTACTTGGTTAAGCAAAATTTCACAAAATTCACTTTAGTATAAAACCAAAATATGTATACAACCATTTGTAAACTATTTAGTAAGAATGCCAATCCTAGTTTTTTTTAAATTGACTATTAAACCTACCTTCAAAATTTCACATTTTTACATTTTTATCCATATAATTATAATGTAGTCCATCTCGTCTTGAATTTTATCTGTAGTTTGAAATGAACTAAGTTTATTTAAAATAATGAATATTAAATATTTTTCTAAAAAGGTCCTGCTAACGGGGGTGTACAGATTGAGAGAACTGATACATGTGGATTATCAATTACAGGGAAGATATTTATAAATTAATTAATTAAGTTACACAAAGTTAATATGCATTTTATTCAAAATAAAATATGTTTTTAAAGCAAGGAGTGCAAATTTATTTTTGTTGACATAGGAGGAGAAAGAAGAAGAAATACATCTTTTTTAGAGATAAGATATCTAACAGCAAATATTTAATATTATTTCACATAGTAATTTTTATCTAAGTTAGTTGTTACATTATTTTCACGTAAATAGTAAGTATTTATATTTTATTTATCAAAATTTTTTTTATATAATATTACAAAACACATTTTGACTACAATAATAATTCATGAATCTTTTGGATGTGTTTTTACTGCCTAAGCAATATGATTCTCAGATATTAGACAGGCTGAGTATCCATATGACTTACTATGTTTCTAATATGTATTATAGTACTGAATTATATTTTTTAATATGTTTCCAGAAATAAGATACACATCTTATCAATTCGAGCTTCTGTCTCCCAGACTTTGACAGTAATATTATCCCTCTAATATACACTACCTACTAGATATGAGAAATGTGCTATAACATTAGGGTTCAATTTGCCTTCCAGATCATAACTAGACACATAATTCTCCTTGCGTTTAATCGTGCCTTCCATTTCAAAGATAGGCATTCCAATAAATAGACAGTCTATACATCTATCTAGCTTACCCTGACTGCTATATTAGAAACATAAACCACGTCATTGTGGATTAAACTGCCCCTTGGATCAGACAACGGACCAATACACTTGTTGATTGAACTGTTCGTTGGATCAGACACAGGCACAATATCCCTGTATATTAAACTTCCTCTTAGAACAGACAAAGGCACACTTAAACTACCTCTTGTATCAGACAGAGGCACAATATCAATGTATATTATACTGCCTTTTATATCAGACAAACGCACACTATCACTGTAGACTTAACTGCCCCTTGGATCAGACAGAGTCACAATATTCTTCTAGATTTCCCTACCCCTTAGATAATATACAAGCTTATTACGGTTGTGGATTACGCAGCCTCCCAGATCAGAGAAGTAAAATATCCTTTATATTTATATGTCTTTCCGGAACCATTACAGGTACGGCCTACGTGTGGTGTATCTTGCTTCCCAAAATATTAATATTATCTTTTTGTTTGTATATGTATTTAAACACAGAGTAGGACACACGTTTGTAATAATATAAGTGTATAATACAGTATAAAACAGTATAGCTTAATGTTTTAAACTCATTTATAATATTTTATAGGTTTTGTTAATTGCTTTAAGTAAATTATTCATAAAAATTATGTTCACACATATATTGTATTTTATATGATAAGATTGTATTGTTATATAAATGTTGAAAAAAAAATCGTCCAACGAAAATATCTGCTCACTTTTAAGGAGTAAGATATATGTGGAATATATCTTGTTATTTTTGAAACATCTTTCTATCAAAAATAGCTCGCTACATTAAACTCCATGATATTTAATTCATTGCCCATTGGCAAAGCGTCTGTTGGAGAGTGTGAGCGTGTCGCCAGTACCTTAACTTGAGGTGACGCTGTGACAGACTGTGCCATCCACCGTTACCATCATGCCACTTGCTTGGATCAATTCTCCCAGAGAAAGGTTGGTAAGTAGCGTCACATCCACTAAAACACTGACACCTCGCAACAAGATTGGTTGGAAAATGACTATCAAATTAATAGTAATTTGCTTTTGTCCCAACACACAGCTGATATTGAAATTTCGTTAACTTAGTTCCAGAGTGCTTTTCTGTTCTTTTATGTGTGTTTTTTTTTTTACCAAATATCTCTTCCTGAATAAATACAAAGCGGTTATTTAGTTTAATTGGTGCTTTTAACTTCTAGCTTGGAGCCATGTCTCAGCCGCTAAATACATATTTTTAGCACCGTGTATTACTATTCGTTCGAGTTGTACACATATTTACTAACAATTACACTGAAGTAGTAAGGTTAAATTTATAGGAAATGCACCCAATTTTACTTAAGGGTAGAGTAGAAAACCATTTACGAAAAACCACCCTCAGTTCACCCAATTGGGATTTTAACTTCAATCTCCCCGTCATCGACAGTCTAGTCTATTGCGAATGTGACGTCTTAGTTCATTCGACCACTGAAGCGGGTCTTTTAAATTTAATGTTTTTAATGACGTATTCCAACACTGAAAAATTTAATTCAATAAAATATGACGTAAACTACGTATATAATTATTAATTTTGTGGTAGGAATTTTTTACGACTTTACTTCTACCTTTCGCCAACAGAGTAAAAGTGGTAGAATGGAATGGTTGACATAGACCATGACCGAAATAGGCCAGGTAGAGAGCTCGATAGTTGTTCAGCCTCAGTTTGTCTCTTGCATCAGTAACAAAGTAGAACTTCTGCTCTGGTGACAACAGTTGAAGCCCCAGTTTAGGTGATTTTAGTTCGATGTCTCTTGGAAAAGCAGAGATTTGGATCAAGTAATGGTCTAAGGTTCAATGACAAACTAGCTATTATTGTTTTTTTTACTAATATATTATGTGTACCAATCGATAGAGTTTTCAGACCATTCATACTCCTCATCTGTGGCACTGTTTGTTGATTGTCCATTTAATTGATGCAGCCAATAAAACTAAGCATTTTTCTCTTCAAAAATTCTTCAATTTTAATGTTCAGGTCAATGCCTTAAACCATGAAAGTATCTACTTAATTAAATTAACGTTGTATTTATTATCAGATCTATAGCTAGTTTTGATGGTTTGCTAATGACAGAGAGGCTGGGACTCAAATCCCTGCTGGGTGTAAGGAATATATGTTTTCCAAAATGTTTTCTACTCTACCTCCACGCAAATGTGGGTATATTTCATCAATTATTTACCTTCCTCATACCCACTGCCTTAGAAAACATTATAATATTAATGTTTATAGCTGGAGTGGTGGGAAAAAATATGTCTTAGCACTTATAATATAAATTTGTTTGGTAATATTTTTAGTAGCAATACAATTTGTTTACATTTATATTATAAACATCTAAAAAACTTTCAGTAATGTTTTATCTAATAATATATGGGGACAAAATTACTTTTTTCTACCTTTAATTTCACATTTCTATAAAAGCAGTATCAAATATATGTTAATGAAATATATACCAGCAAGACTTGTAAATGAGATGTGCCCGTCTTTTCCCCTGAAAAGAACCAATCTCACCTTTCATGGTTCTCCTATGGCACTGGATGCTAGATAAGACAATAGTGTAATCTATCAAGGTAAGACTGCTCCCTTTAAGGGTAAATGGAGTGGTAAAAATGAGGTAATTGTAATATTTAAAACAAAAAAGATTTGCACTGTATAATTAGTTAAATAGTAATAAGATTATTTCTCTTAAATAAAAAGTTCATAACTAAAAACAGTTCTTTTATACAAGGAAAGGTTTATTTTATTTGATTTCTAAATAAATATTACTGTAATTTTGGATTGGTTCAGTTTTTAAATCTAATTTAAGTAATTGATTTTATTAATGAACCAAAATTTATTGTAACAAATATTGATTTAAGATCTCTGTATCGTAAAATTTCTTGTTTTGATCTAGCCGAGTAAAGAGAGAGCTTAGCAGCCTTATTACCTTCAAGCAATATTCTCAGAAACAAGGTAGGTTTTATGCTCTTTTGATACAAGTAGTTATAAATAAATCATATATTAATAATTTAATTTACTTTCATACCTTGTATACAACGGTTTTGATAAATTTCGTTTCATTTGAACTTTTTAATGTAAGTTCCATCTCGTCATTATAATCACTTTTGTAAATCTCCTCCCATAGTAAGAGGGGGCTATGTAAATGGTGACCCTCACTAACTATCCCTAAGATACAGAAAAATTGGTGTAATAATTGATTGAAAGTGAAATATATTTATGAAAATAATTTCGTAACATTGCATACATTTATTTCAACATGACCACATTTCACGACTTAAGTATGGAGTACAAACATTCAAAATACAATAATTTTTAAAATCGGCTCTAAATGCTTAATTAAAAATTAGTATCTAGGAGTTGAATAAGATTATAAATAAACTGGCTATTTTAATTTTACCGTGAAAATGACTTTTAGGGTACCACACATATGCGCAAATTTCTGTATCTCCGTAACTATTTGAGATACTAAATAACGTATTATTGCAAAACTGTAGTAGTATTAAGAGTACAAATTTTTTATGTGAGATATATTTTTATAAAACTAACCATTTCTGAGATATCGGCAAATATATTAAAACAATTTTGTGAGCTTTAGTTGTAAAGAGATACTACTTATTTTTAAAGTAATAATTCTGTAATGCCATAGAGTAAGAAATGAACAAGTCTCAAACAGTGTGTTCTTTTCTTTCCACCTCTTAGGTGTGATATTTGTACAACAATGATCTATCTCTATCATTTTAGATTTAATAGTCAATATTTACCTATTTTATTGGTCAAAATTCATATATAAGAAATTTATTAGCAATGCAATAACCATAAGATGTCCAACCCCTAGTAAAATGTCCAAAATTTTAAACTGGAAGTCGACATTTTTATACGAAGTGTTGACCCTTGGGGATCCCATATGAATATTTTAACTTTCTTGCTACTTTACAGGTAGAGCAAGTATTGTGATAGTAAAAAAATTGAACTCGAGATTTTGATGGATGTAAACGTCTCATGAACCCCGAACATTAAAAGTGGTTTTCGCAATGCCGTCTGTCTCTCTGTCCATCTGTCTGTCAGTCTTTATCTCAGGTTAGAGCCTAAACTATTTTACCGATTGGGCTAAAATTTGTATCTAGGGCTTTCATAGGTTTACCCCAAGAAATTTTTGGTGATGGATATTGAACCCTAAAACTAATGGTAGTTTCCTTAAGGGATAAAAGAGAAAAAAAATTGATTTTACCAAAATCGGTTATAACGATTTTGATTAGATTTCATTTCGATGCTTTGATCAATATTACAAACCAAATGGCTACTTTCAAATTTTCGTCAAAATGACTTTAAAGTTGAGGGTCTGATGCGTAAATCTAATTTTTAATTATATCCCCGTAAGTTTTTTAAATATAAAATAACTTATCATTGCATATATGTGGATATATTTATAATAAACATCTTTTACTTGATATATATTTATAAAACCAAAAGTTTCGAAGCTATACACAACTATATTTTTCTTTTAACTTTGACAACACTTTAAAGTAAAACCGTCAAAAAAATCTAGCCCGAGATATTAATAGATGTTGACATTTCATGACCCCCTCCCCCCCGAACCCTAAAAAGTTGTTTTTGCAACGCCGTCTCTCATTGTGTTTGTCTAACACTAAAATAACAGTTTACTAAAGGGTGAAAAGAGAAAAAATAAATTTTCTCAAAATCTGTTATAACGATTCTATAGCCTTCATTTTAGACTCAATAGTCAATAATTACCTATTTAATGGTCAGAATGTTTTGAAGAGAAATTAAATAGCAATTCGATTACCATAAGATGTGCATCCTCTCATAAAATGATGAAAATTTCAACCGGAAGTCAAAATGTTAGTACAAAGTGTTGACCCTTGGGGACCCAATATCGTTATTTATTATTGGTCCAAGCATACAAAGAATACGTTAGTTAGTTAAAAATAAAATTATGAAATTTAAAGCAATTAAAAAAATGTTTTACGTATGAATAGCGCAATGTTTTCTCGGGTTCGCTAATGTATATTATAATATTAATTTTGAGTACATCAATCCATTTTTTAAACAATAGAGCGAGAAAGTCCGTGTGGAGTTCCGTACAATTTATTGTAAATAAGTATTGTGCAATTTATGCTTGGGTTTGCTAGTGTATATTATTTCATTTCACATATATACGAGTTTTGAGTAAATATATCTGATTTTAATTTGATTGAGAAAGAGAATTAATTATTTTAATGTGTGCTTAAGTAGACATGGTGAGATTCTACCTGCTGCTGAAGATCCGTCGACAGTGACCCAAGTAGGCCTACCTGGGGTTGTGATGATGAACTTAATGAACCACACGTCTTTATTTGGTGTGCACTTCACACACATAATTATATGAGAAAAAGATGGGTTATTGTTATTAAAATAAGTTATACTGAATGGTAGTGACAAGAATTATGAGCCGCGGGGTGAGGCACGTTCACCTTTGAGAAAAACACTTAGCGAAATAAAGAAAAACCGCGTAAAAGCACAAGAGAGAAAAATGCACCACCCTTACAAAAATAAATTAATGAAAAAGGGCGGAAGACAGAAAAATCTGATAGTTATTTAAAATAATAATGAATTAATATAATAAATATTTAATTAAGGAAACAATAGTGAAATTTATATTAAAATAAAAGTATGAAGAAATAAAGACTATATATACTCCCCCCGTTGAACCATTCAGGTTCAAAAGTAAGGAAGAAACACAGAACACATTTGGACCTAATTATTAGGTAAAGGGAAAACCTTAATAACAGGCCGAGTAACTAACGGATCCTATTGACGTACGTAGAGTTACCACTCGTACCATGCCGTCAGAGCCAGGAGACGTTGAAACTATTCAACCAAGAGACCAAGAAATGGGATTTGAACCCGAATCATGTATGACTACAAGGTTTCCATTCTTGAGGTTATCATTTTGAGTACTCCACTTGATTCGTTGTTGTAACTTATGGAGATACTCCCGGTGCCATTTTGACCAAAATCGTTTTGAAAGAGCCTGAATTATCTGCCATCTCTTGAGACGATTTAGAGGCATTTCTTCTAGTTGTGACTCAGGGAGAGCCGTGAGAGAGTTTCCAATGAAAAAAATGTCCCGGGGTGAGTGCGTCAATCTCTGACAGATCTGAAGACAAGGGTGTAAGGGGGCGGGAGTTTAGCATAGCTTAAAATTTGGTGGTGAGTGTAATAAATTCTTTCCATGTCAATATTTGGCTGCCAATACCTCTGGTTAGGTGGTGTTAAACACTCTTAAAAGCGCTTTCCTAGAGTCCACCTTGGTGTGGCGAGGCAGGGGGTAAGAAGTGAAACTTGATTCCATTTTCTGCAGCAAATTGGTCAATTTGGTCTTGATTCTTCTTTTCGTTAAGAAATGCTTTTATTATTTTATTCAATTGAGTAGAAGCTCCCATGAAGTTGGTGCCGCAGTCAGAATAAATGTCTGAGCATAGCCCACAACGGGACACGAAGCGAGTTAGCGCAGCAATGAAAGCGTATGTAGAAAGATCTGTTGCAACTTCAAGATGTACAGCTTTGGTGGTGAAACAAATAATTACACACAGGTATGCCTTTATCGGTTGCGATCTCCGTAAAGTATGTAACTTAATTGTGAAAGGGCCTGCAATAGTCCACCCATGTCTTAAGAAAAAGTCGTGAGGCAGTGAGACGAGCTTCAGGTAGATCTCACATTAAGGGGGCTGTGTTAGTTGGCTTGCATCAGAAACATCTTATGCATTTAAAAATGCGAGATCTGATAATACTCCTAGCCGAGATAATCCAATAGACTTGGGATATTATGGATTGCAATAGGTGTGGGTCTGCGTGTAGGTGTTTGTGGTGATAATAATCTCTTATCATATAGCTAACTTGAGGTTTTTTGGGTAAAATTAAGGGGTGTTTTTCTGAGTATAGCAACTGCGATTGTTTGAGTCTACCTCCGACACGGAGTAATCCCTCAGCATCCAGAAACGGTGCTAATCGTTGTAAGAGTGGTTTACAATTTTTGCCGAATTTTAGGAGATTGATATCTTCTTCGAAATGATTGGTTTGAATTAAGTTCACAATTAAAAGGGTGGCCTTTTATAATTCTCTAGGATTGAGAGGCCCAGTACAAATCTCTTCTTTTCTGAGTTTACAGATGAAACTTAGCATATAAGCAGCAACTCTATATAAGATGAACCACGATGAAAATAGAATATAGTAGATCCCAGTATTCTTTTTGTGTCGAGATGAGTATATTTAATGGTTGAGGTTTCGTTTCTAGGAGAATGTATTCTTCTGAAGTTGACCAGTACATTGGAGGCCATTGTGTTCTGGATGCTGCTAACCAAGGGGGGCCTGGCCAAATGGTGTTTGCAGAGGAGGGGAGGGTTATACACCACGGGAGGCCACGTCACGTGGATTTTAATGGGTAGGAACATGAGCCCATACTTCTGAAGGTGTCATCTATTGTATTTGAGAAACCTGATAAGCATTGTATAACTTGAGACGGTATGGTGGAGTGTGTATCCACGCAAGTACGATGGTCGAGTCTGTTAAAGCGGTAACTGAATTTATGTGGTAATGAGATGATATGATACTGATAAAATATTGCATTAATTTTGACAGTAAATGGAATCCACATAATTCAAGACGGGGTAACGAAATCCGTTTCAAAGGTGCGACACGAGATTTCGCTATAAGCAAATTAGCTTTGACTTTGGAGTTTTGAGTCACACATCTGAGATAGATGGCTGCTGCATAGCCTTACTCAGATGCATTTGAGAATCCACGTAATTGGACATCTACAGTGGAGGAGAGAGAGAGAGATACCAAGGTATGCTGAGGTTTTCTAAGGCTGGAAACTCTTCAAGAAATCTTATCCATTTTGCAGAAATAAATTCTGGTAGATGTTCGTCCCAAGATAATCCTAGTTTCCATAGAAGTTGCATTAATGTTTTGACACAGAATACTACTGGTGTCAACCATCCACACGGGTCGGAAATTTGATCTACAGCAGAGAGTACTGAACGTTTAGTCGGTACTTGTTGAACTATATCAATCTTATACGAAAATGCATCACTGTCAGGCTTCCATTTGAGACCAAGGTATAGAGAGGTTGTTCAGGAGTGCGAAAGTAAAGCGGGGTCTCACGATGCTTTTGAGGTACAGAGCTTAGTACCTGGTGTGAGTTACTGGACCATTTGCGCAACTCAAACCCACCTTTTCTTAACAAATCTGTGAGCTCTTGTTGAAGAGAGAATGTATCTTCTAAGTTGTCAGTGCCAGTGATAGTATCATCAACAAATGTTTGGGTTTGCAGCACTCGGGATGCGCTAGTAAAGGCCTGACCTTCATCCTCAACAAGTTGATTAAGATCCTAATTGTAAGATAAGGAGAACTAGTTACACCATATGTGACAATGGTAAGTTGGTACACTTTGAGAGGTCAATTAGGATTCTTACGCCAAAATATGAATTGATAATTTTGGTCGTCAGGATGTACTTTAATCTGTCTGTACATTTGGCGAATGTCTGCACTAAAAACAAATTTTATGACGTCTGAAGTTTAAAAGAATATCGCATATATCATTTTTTAGTTTCGGGCCTGAGTAAAGTACATCATTTAATGAATCAAATACTACACGCAATTTAGTGGTAGAACTTGTTTCTTTATCCACATGGTGAGGTATAAAGTAATGTTTGGAATTATTTTGGAGTGTGTTGGTTAATAATTTCATGTGTCCAGATTTATGATAATCATCCTTTAATTCCATTTAGGATTTCTTCAGATCTGGTTTAGAATTTAATTTATTTTCAAGGGCATTAAAACGCCGTTTTGCTTGAGATTATGAATCACCAAGAAATGGCATAGGTTCTTTGAATGGAAGACGAAGCACATATCGACCAGTGTTGTCCCTAGCGTGAGTGTTGCGGAAGTGATTTTCACATATTTTCTTATCTCGTGTAACTATTTGCGAAAGAGGTGGCTCCTCTAATTTCCAGAACTTTTGAAGTGCGTTGTGCAGGTCAACATCAGTGGTTGATAATAACGTAATAAGATTAGACTAAGCTGGCTGAATGTTATCATCACTAATAGAGGGAGCGCTTCCCATAACTACGAAGCCGAATATAGTTCCTAGCGCTACAGGCATGTCTTTTCTAAGTGGATGTATTTTAGTAAGTAGCAAACATAAAGCAATAAAGAGAGCAAATGTCATTTAAAACTGTTTATACACAATTCTAGGAACTCATTGTTCTGTTGGGAAGAGGGTATTTTTGACCGCAGCCTTGAGCTTAGTGTGCCAAGCGGTATTATTTTGTGAGAGAAATTGGGGGAGAGTAACTACAAAAACAACTAAGAAACATTCCAAAACAACTGACAATGTATGTTTGTAGGAGTGATTATATTTTCAACAATAAAAACAAAATATATTAAAAAATAAATTTTGTGGTACATTTCATTTAACCGCGAACATAATATTACAATTAATATTGAATATTTAGTTCACAGTTCACAAATTAATTCAATCTAGTTATTATTTAAGCGGCACATTAACAATAGAATATCAGTTTCGCTAAGACCAATTTATTAAATGGCGGTCTTTCTTGGCGGCAATTCACAAAAGAGGGGTTTTCTGATATTCTACACAATTGTTTTTCTTTTCCAAAGCAATTATTTTAACACTAATTTTATTTGGTTGTCCTGAGATGAAAATGTTCAGAGTTTTTATATTTTTATTATTGTTTATTTTAATGAACTTTAACACAGTAACGTGGTACGAATGTTAGCTAAATAAAATAATTTAATTTATTTTCTTATGTATTTAGAAATATCTATGGCTGGAGGACCAATGATTTTAATTTGATTGTGAGAGAGAATCAATTATTTTAATGTGTGCGTAAGTAGACATGGTGAGATCCTACCTGCTGCTGAAGATCCGTCGACAGTGACCCAAGTAGGCCTACCTGGGGTTATGATGATGAACTTGAAGAACCACACGTCTTTATTTAGTGTTCACTTCACACACACATAAATATATCAGAGAAAGATGGGTTATTATTATTAAAATAATTTATACAGAATGGTACTGACAAGAATTGTGAGCTACGGGGTGACGCACGTCCACCTTTGAGAAAAGCACTTAGCGAACTAAAGAAAAACCGCGTAAAAGTACAAGAGAGCATAATGTACCACCCTTACAAAAATAAATTAATGAAAAAGGACGGAAGACAGAAAAATCTGATAATTATATAAAATAATAATGAATTAATACAAGAAATATTTAATTAATGAAACAATAATGAAATTTATATTAAAATAATAAAATATAAAGAAATAAAGACTAAATAATCTCCATTTTTAAAAATAGAGCGAGAAAGTCTGTGTTGATTTCCGTATCATTTATTTACATTCGAAGAGTCATGAAACGTCAACATTCATCAAAAACTCGAGTTCAATTTTTTTGACGATCACAATACTTTCTCTACCTGTAAGATAGCGAGAAAGTAAAAAGTTGTTTTTGAAGTTCCGTCTGTCTCTCTGTCTATACCTCGGAATAGAGTTTAAACTATTTTACAGATGGGTCTAAAACTTGTCATCTTGGGTTTTAATAGTGTTGCCTAAGAGGTATTTTTAGGATTTGTTATCCAACCCTAAAATTAAGGATTGTTTCTTAAAGGTTCGATAGAGAAAAAAATTGATTTTATTAAAATGGGCTTTAAAGATTTTGAATACATTTCATTTCTAAGCTTTGATCAATATTACAAACCAAATGGCTACTCTCAATATTTGATCAAAATGACTTTAATGGTTCCAGTCTGATGCGTGCATTCTAATATTTAATTAGATCTCTATAAGTCTTTGAGATACGAAATACTTATCATTGAATACATGCGGATCTATTTATAATAAACTTCTTTTACTTGAAATATTTTTTTAGTAAAGAAACAGTTTTCAAGCTATACGTCTATATATATAAATATATATATAATATATATAATATATAAATATATATATAATATATATATAATATATATATATAATATATATATAATATATATATATAATATATATATAATATATATATAATATATATATATATATATTATTTTTCGAACACTTAAGTTTACGTATTGGGACCGTCAATAAAATATTCCCTGAAATGTTGATGGATGTCGACGTTACATGGCCCCCCGAAACCTAAAAAGTGGTTTTTGCAATGCCGTCTGTCTGTGTGTCATTATAACCCTAAAATTAAGAGCAGTTTACTAAAGAGTGAAAATAGAATAATTTTATTTTCTCAAAATTGGCCTTAACGTTTTTAATTAAATTTCGTATCCAGGCGTTGATCAAGATTATAAACAAAATGGCTTTTTTCCATTTTCCCATGAAAATGACTTTTAGGGTATTTTACAGAAGCGAAAATTTCCATATCTCCTTAAATATTTGAGATACTAAATAGCTTATCATTGTAAAATTGTAGTACTATTAAAAATTAAAAACTTTAATATGAAACATATTTTTATAAAACCAATAGTCTCTGAGATATCAGCAAATATATTAATACAATTTTGTGAAGAGAAACTACTTGGGTTGGGTGGGGGCTTAAGAAATTTTGACAAAAAAATAGTTGAAAATTTGAAAGTAAATCCTTAATTAAGTTTTCAGTGTAGCGCTAAACTTGAGAATAATCCTCAAATGAAGGGTATAACTCGAAATTTGCAAATTAGTATTGAAATTTATTAAACTCAAATAATAAGAACATTAAAAAATAGTGATTATTAAGAGGAAAATAAGTTTAAACATTAAAACAATTATTATATAGATAGTTGTTTAGCTATAAAATCAATTAGACAAATTAGATGGAATTATTCAGATTTAGAACAATTGAATTTTAACTCCACTCCAGAGTATACTTATTTATTTCTCAATCTAATTTGAAATTTTACCACTAAGCCAAAAAACACGTTTTCTGTGGGGTATTATTCAAAGATTTTTTTTAAAAGCAAGTTATTTAAAAATATTTTATTTTAAAGATGTTCATTTATTATTAATCATTGAAATAGTAGTAATAAAAATGTTAAAATAAATTTAAACCTTAAAAAGGATTGTGCAAAAAGGTGAGAGGTGCGGATCTTAAATTTCGGTAGTTTAATGCCTATTTTCACCATTTTAATACTTAATATAATTGTCTTAAGTATTTATAATAATTATCGTATATTAATCATTTAATTCTACTACATATAACAATTTAAACAAATGAAATCTGGTTAGTGAGATAGTATTACATGACCATAAATCTAGTAGTGACTTTAAACTTGATTTAGTTGGTTTAATTTAATGGAGGGGGTACGCGCATCTCGTGCCCCCTCCTGGATCCGCCTCTGATACAGCAATGATCTATCTCTCTCATTTTAGACTTAATAGTCAATATTTACCTATTTTATTGGTCAAAATTTATAAAAGAGAAATTTAATAGCAATACAATAACCTGAAGATGTACATCCCCTTATAAAATGTCAAACATTTTAAATTGAATTCAAAATTTTAGTACGAAATTTTGACCTTTGGGGTCCCAATATCGATATTTTATAATGGTCCAATTATAAAATGAAGACGTTAATACTTTAAAAATAAATTATAAAATTTAAAACCGCGAGTTGAAAAATGTCTTAAGTTTGTACAACGTTATTTGTTCTCGGGTTTGCTAGCGTATATTATGTTGCAAATTTTGAGTAAATATCTTAATTTTTAAACAATAAACCAATAAAGTTCGTGTGGAATTCCGTGCCATTCATTTTAGTCTTGTAGACCTAGCCCCCGGTGCTACACTCACTGGCCAAAAGGTACAACTTTACATGTCATCAATGATAATCCCTTAAAGTAAGGCATTAATTTAAGTGGAAGGAAAGATATGAGAAGTAAAGATGAACTACTAATGCGTATTTTTTCCAAATGTATTTCTCAATCACCTAAGTTTAGGCTTTAAATCATTCATAAATAGTTTAAATATCATTCAGTGCATACGGTACCTACTATTGAAAATAGAAGTGTCTTTGAAGTGTAAGTATGTTCTGTTTGGGGTGTGTTTTGTACTAGTTGTCACATATTCAGCAGAAACATGGACATTGAAGAGAAACTAGGAAAGTGGAGGCCATCGGAATTAAGTTTGTGGATAACATGTTAGCGGCTGCGAGGAGAAACAGGATCAGGAATGAAGTTATCCGGGAAAGAGTAGGGGTGTAGGGAGTACGTGAGATGGCAGAGGAAGCATGCCTGAGATAGTATGGTCATTTAATGAGGATGGAAAAGGAGAAAACACCAAAGAGAATGAAGGGGATGAAGTATTAAGAATATGACTGCATGGGAAATAAAAAAAACATATGGTAGGAGTAGATAAAAGCAAGTGTGCAAATTAGAGAACAAGAATGGAAGTGGTTAAAAGAGGGAGAATGGTGGAAGGATAAAAGAAGATGGAGGCATTTTACTAAACTGATTCAGGAATCAGCTGTAAACATTTATTGATGATGATGATGGATGATGCATATATGGTTTAAATGTATTAGATATAAACATATTAGCTATTAAGACATTGAAAAATATATATTTATTATTAATGACATGTGTTTTGTCATTATATAATTTCGTTACATTTTCTAAATTGAGTCCTCCAGCATGCCTTATTAGCAGCTTCATTGCCTATATCCCGAAGCTTTATCTTCTCACCTTGTTAGAGGTCATAAATCAGTTGAATTCATGGTATTATTGGTCCCATTCTCCCTTCCTACTTACCTTTTTACGACTTCACTCAATAAGCCATTTCTTTTCATAATGTTGTAGAATCTTTTGGATAGAATTTTTATTTTCATTTTCTCTTCTTAGGACATATTTACTGTATTACTAACCCAATATTTCAACTTTATCCCCTCTATTATCCTACAAAACATCATCTAAAATATTTTCGAATGTTTACTCCCGTTTTCCCTCAAGGTTCGTGTCTTAGCTCTATACAAAGCGATGCTCCATAAGTATCAATTGAGGGTTTCTTCCTCGTATCCAGATCCATTTTTCTAGACAATAACATTCTCTTGCTAAAAGCAGTTTTGGCTATTGCTATTTATGATTATATCTCCCACCACTCCTCATTATTCATTATGATTATTTTGTAATGTACTATTTGAAAGACTTTTTTTTTTTACTTGTGACTAAAATACTTTAGAAATATTTCAAAATAAATAATATAAACATAAACAACTGCTTTAATATCCCCTAATACTGAAAAGATTTAATTATGCTAAATTATAATAAATTAAAAATGATAAGATATAGTATTAAAGATAAATAATTTAGTAAATAGTAAACTTTATTGTCCTATACAAGCAGTTAAATTATACATTTTATATATTATTTTATTTGCTAAAGACGTATTATGAAAAAAAGAAACAATCAATCTACATTTTGAAAACCACCTTCAATGAACACAGACGGGACTTGAAGCCCAATCTCTCTGTCAAAGGCAAGCAAGTGTACAGTGAAGTTCTTACCATAGACCATTCAGACAATGGCTCGTCTATATTTATGAGTTTAATGTCTCTTAATTCTAACTTGGTGAATTAAATTCAACAAAGCACTTAAGAAATTAAGGAATGCCAGTACGTAAACTAAAATAAATATACATGGCTAGTAATTTTAAAACACGGTAGGTAATGAGATCTCCCATAAAATCCGCTAAGGTAGTGCCATACACTGATTGCCTTGTCAGGCAAAGCGGCCGCAGTAAAAAAAAGTACAGTAAAAATATACACCAAAATGATATATTAAAGCATATTTAGTTTATATTGGTAATAGAACCTGTCAATAGCAAATAAAAAAAAAATTGAAACTTCACGTCTATTTAATCATCTATGCCAAATATATTTTTTATTAAAAACTTTGGGCTCATTCGCTCTCACCAAAATCGAAACTTATTTTATTTTGGACTTGTTTATTGGGTAATGTTTAAAAAGCAACAAGCATCTGACATATTTTCTGTCTTTGTGTGGTCTTACTTTATAGATTTCAAAAACATAAGAGGTAATAATATATCTTAGAACACGCAATGCGCGCATCATGCATGGAGGATGTTTGACACTAACTATTATATACAGCCGATAGAAATAGTTGCACGCTAGCGTGCTTGAACCCGATCTGGGAGTTTATTATTCAATCCTACTCCAGGAGAAAAGGACTGTATATTGTTTTACATTTATTTCCCAACCATGCAAAATAAGTTCGAAAATCTTTGATAAATATTTCAAATACAAATTTTTTTAATGCATTAAATATGGAAATATTGTTACCGTGGCTACAAACTATCATCGCCACCAACCTTTGCCACCTTAAAAGAATGTAAGGGCCTATACACACTTTCCCCATTTTACGAGGAAGTCAGTGCCTAATCATAGACACTCCACGCACGTCAACACAGAACACTGCTTATCGTTCGAGTTTGGCAAGAGAACAAGAACTAGGTCAGTAAGTTGCATGAGACCCCTGTTCGCTTGTACGTAATCCCTGAGTTCAAGACGCTGCGCAGGCGCTAAAGCTTGGGGAAAGGAGCGAGAAGTGCTATCACGTATGTCTCCCTATGCCCTAATAGTCATCCTCCGCTGTTCAAATTGAAATATAAGCTGGTACCCAAAATGGAACTTTAATCTTTTATGCTGATAGGAATTAGAGACTTACCAACATGTAAAAGATGGAGAAGATTTTCTTATATATTTTTTTTTATATTTGAAAACTTGGCAATCTCTGAAGCAATTCTAAATTATGGTGGGCTTACATTAGATTATGTTTCTTTTTCTTTTTTTTTACTATATTATATTTCTTTTGGAATTAGAATTTGTTTTGGATACTGACATATTATGGTCTTACACATTTTGATCCGAGCTCGGATGATTTATTCACAAGTCAAAATAATTTGATTTAATCATCGTATGCTCTATTGCACTTTATTTCTTTTGCCTTATATTTAAAGTTGTAGTGAGTCCAAGCGTGACTAATAATGTTTGGTATCATATTTTCAAGTTTAATGCCATTGGGAAATACATTAGATGTTTCCAGTATGTTAGGAGTTGATTGTAAACTTTGCAGATAGGGAAGAAAAGAAATAAGTATTTTCATGTCTAAGTTTCCCCCGCATCACGGGTAATTAGATGAGGATAATGTCTTTTCTAATAAACATTAGATCCAGGTGTATAGTTACGAGCAAATCTCTACTAGTTGATTTACAAAAGATTTGTTTTATAAATATTGAAAGGTTATATGTATGGACTTTAAAGACAAGCTTAATATCATGTGTTTACAGTTATCTTTTGAACGGCATAGCCATAATGTGTAGATGATAGGTTGTATCTATGCTTACAATCTAATTTGCGTATTGTTTGCAATAATCAACTTAGCTTACATTTGAACTGGTAATGTTTCCTAACGATGAATATTCGATAATTTAGTTAAATGCGCTTTTAACACTTTAATTTAATATTGCCTTGTATACTTAAGTAAATAATTTGGTTCCTGATAAATATTATTGAATTATCTACAATTACGCATTGTCCGCAATCTCTAAATATTATATTGTTTAACTTTTGAATCTTATCCTATACTCTCTTAGTAAACGGCCTTCAGTTCAATTTTAATTTCATGTAATTCGTTATGCATTTACATTAAGCAAAACCCTAACTTCCTCAACGTCAATAGTTGAATACACTATTTTACTGAATGTTAAGATAGCTGGCGTATTTGAGTGTAGGTCAAATAAAGATCTCTGGTGATCTGCTTTTATTATTATTTGTCTTGCAACCTCTGCAACCCCACACAGCGGGTTGGTATTTACTAATAAATGGTAAAAATATACTTTCTAATCATTATTACTATTGTTTAAAATATTAAAAAATTTAGATAGAGGTTAAAAAATATACATTAGAACATTTCTAAAAAAGGTGTACTATTTAATATATATATGGATTAAATATGACTTTAAATAAACACATACATACCATATTATATATACATAACATAACATA
>CABFWB010001796.1:0-14763 GCA_902151455.1 Timema bartmani
AAAAAAAAAAGGGGGGAGGGGGGAATTCGCAGCACAATGAACTTGTTAGGAAGAATAGAGAAATTATCAAGTGATTCATTGATGTAGTTTGTTTTTTAGCACGGCAAGAACTGGCATTTAGAGGTCACGACGAAACGAGTGAGTCTTTCAATAAAGGTAATTACGTAAAACTATTGAATCTTTTAAATGAGTATGATGAAAAATTGAAGAGCCATTTAGAACATTCATATATAATTACGGGACTATCGGATTTGATTCAAAATGATTTGATCAATGCCCTTTCAAATGTTTTACTGTCTATTATAAAAAAAGAGATCAATGAAATCAATTTTGTTTCCATCACACTGGATGAAACAACAGATGTAAATAATTTTTCCCAATTGTCTTCTGTCTTTCGTAATGTTACTCAAAATGGATAGGTACAGGAGAGATTTTTGGGCTTCAGAAATATTTCTGATGACAGAACAGCGAAATCACTATACATCTATGTTATAAAATTGATACGGGAGTATGGTTGTGAACAAAAGCTGATTGCACAAAGCTACGACGGGGCTGCGGTCATTGCTGGGCACTTGAATGGATTGCAGTCCAAAGTAAGAGATACATTTCCGATTGCAATTTTTGTACACTGCTTCGCTCACCGGATGAATCTTGTATTGTCGCAGGGCGTGTCCCTTATCAAAGACTGCAGAATTTTTTTCTTACTTTGAATGGCCTAGCATAATTTTTTTCAAAATCAACCAAAAGAACACGAGCTCTGGATGAAGAAATTAAGAAAAGGCTTCCAAAAGTAGCTTCTACACGCTGGAATTATAATTATAGACTGGTTTAAACTTTTTACGAGTATAGGAATCAACTAATTTCGTTGTTTGGAAAGATTACAGATCCACAGGAAAAATGGGTTCAAGAAACGTACATTTCTGCCCGTGGATTTAAAGTATTGATGTATGATTTCAATTTTAATTTTCTACTAAATACACTTGATGATATTTTCCCTCTTACTGATAGATTATTTGATATATTGCAAGCCAAAATTAGTGACATCGGTTATTGCATAAACAAAGTAAAAGAATTTCAAGATTAATTGAAAAACAAGCGTGAAGAATTTGAGAAAATCTGGACCAACACCAATGAAGAGTCTGACGTGAATGAGCCTGAAAAAAACGCCCAAGAAATTCTGACACCTTTAATGTAAAAATATATTACAAACGCATATACTGTGAGATTTTGTACACACTTATAATACAGCTAAGTTATAGGTTCAAGAACTTGGACTCATTATGTTTTTTAGAACTCTTACATGTAAATAATTTTGAACAATACAGACGCAGTTTCCCCGGCTTTCCAGAGCTTAAAAGACAGCTATGTTACTATGTTTTATTTCCCTTATTTAAGATCACAGCTTGTAGTCACCTACATTTCACAGGATTTGCGTCACAAAAATGTCAGTAATTTGCTTATTTTATTAAATCAAATTATCTACAAAGAGCATATTGTCAAGAGGTAAAACTGTGTTAACTTATTGTAACCATCCCGACAACAAGTGATTCCGTTAAGAGAAGTTTCTCAGCATTAAAAAGAATAAAAAATTATGCATGCAATTCACAAGGCCAAGAAAGGCTCACAGACTTGTCAGTGCTATCCATTGAAAAATGTATTCTACAACAATTAAGGCAAAATCCGCAGTTTTACGATCTCGTGATTGAGGAATTTGCTAAAGAGAATAGAAGAATCCAGCTCAATTACAAATAAGGTAAGTACCTTAATATATTTAGCATAAAATTTAATCTTCACATTTAAAAAATCTTGATAGCTTACCCTATAAAAATATACACCACATGCCACTGAAACCTTGCACATCAATTGAAGTCGGTCTTTAATATAGGCGTACCCAAGCTGAAGACGGATTAAAGTACAAATTGTGGTATTTGAGAATAAGAAGAAGAAGGAAAAGAAACCGGGTGTCTACTGGCATTGGTTGGCAGCCAGATGCAACCGAAAAGACGGAGAGAAGAGAACGGAGGAAATTTGTGATTTATAATGGCCGAGCCTATGGGTGGTGAGCTTTTATTTAGCCGGAGGATTATCCATACATAAATGTTGCATCCTGTGGAAGATAGAACATAAATGGCGACGAGGATAATAGTGGAAATTGCGTGAACGATGTGTGACTATTCGCGAGTGGCTGGAGTCTTCATTTATGAGAAAAAACGTAAAGTTTTGTTGTTTAGTGTGAAAGTATGTTAGGTGGTACTTTTCATTAATAATATGCGCATAGTGGGATACATTTTTTGAAATTTCTTTGTAAACATGTTGACACGATACGTTCTCGTGAACCGCTTGATGATATTGGTAATTAAATATTGTTTATATTAACACATTTTATAGCTTTTATTTTCACAAATTAATATGATACATTCAAGACATTGCCACAATGGCATACACGATTCTTCATCACGCTCGTTCTCTTAGAACACCTAGTTAACAAGTCTCAGAAAAGATTAATACCCCCACCAGTTTCCTGGCTATAACATCAATTTTGATACCAATAGCTGCTGAACTCTTGGGAGCATAAGCAAAACTACTTTTTAAAAAGAAATCAAAATAAATACAGTTTGCAAATGAAATATGTTTCTCTCTTTCTCGCACTCACACTGCGAGGTTTTTTTCTTTAATAATTACTAAGGCTAGAAGCAAGCAAACTGAATGTTCCTAACCCGTAGTCTTTGCCCGTGTACGGAAGTTTAGCGACAACAGTACAATGCGACTAATAAGTTTGACACAAACTGAATTTAATTACTCCAAAAAGCTATGCAACAAAGCAGGATCATTACAATGTCGTCCTTTAGATCTGAACATTTTGAAGAAGAGGTGGAGCCGTTGGACAATTACCTAGAAAGGCTCAAACTGGCATTTTTAGTTAATAGAGCTGAGGAGGTGGATTAGGTGCCACTTCTATTAACTAGAGTAGGGCCTAAAACATATGGGCTTCTTAAAAACCTTTTGATGCCAGAAGCACCTAAAGACAAAAGTTATGAGCAACTAGTTAGGGTGTTAAAGAGTCATTTTAGTCCACCGAAATCCGTGGTGTCGGAGTGAATGGTGTTCAACCACCATTCGCAAGCCGAATTTGAAACAGTAGCTCAATATGTAGTGGAAATAAAAAGACTAGCAGCGTCCTGTGATTTTGGAGCATTTCTCAAGGGTGCATTACGTCCTCGGTTGATAAGTGGTCTACGGGACAAATCTATTCAATACCAGTTAGCTAGGGAGAAGATTTTCACATTTGAGAAGGTGTGTGAAATGTCAGGGTGTTTAGAATTAGCCAACGACCGGCTTATTACCTTTCATAAAGTGGAGCTTCATTCTGTGAATTTTGTTGGGAAGAAAGGAAAGGGCAGGCAAATGTGTAAAAGTACTGGAAAGGATCCGGGATTGCTGGGGAAGAGGTCGTGTTTTATAAGTAACAGTCCTTTACATTTGGCCGTGGGGTGTCCTTTGAAAAATAACAAATGCTATACATGTGGCACGGTAGGACATATAGCTACGCCGTGTGGATTAGAGAAAAAAAAGAATAGGCCTAAATTTTAAAAAAGTTAATAAGTTAGAATTATGTCACGTGGACGAGATGAGGGACAGTGATGCGCAGTGGGTAACAACAGTGAAAAAGCTTTAGGATGAAAACTCTAAGACCGCCGCCAGTGGGTCTGAGTTCATACTCGGGTCATGTTCTAGATCTGAAAGGAGAATTTAGGGCCGAAGTAATGCATGGATCCTTCAAGATGGAGTTGCCAATCTTAGTAGTTTCCTCCAATCGGAAAGGAGCTCCGACATTGTCGGGGAGAAATTGGTTACATTTGTTGAAATTGGACTGGCAGTCAGAAGTTAGGTATGTTGGGAGCATGCTACAGGACCGATCAAGTCTGGTGAAATCACTTATTTCTAAACATGCAGAGGTGTTTGACGGGCCGGTGGGGGCTATTAAGGAAATAACAGTAGATGTGGTTATGAAAGAAGGAGCCATGCCTATATTTTGTAAAGATAAAACAGTGCCTTACGCTTTGCAGGATGCGGTGGAGGAAAAATTAAAGTTGATGCGTGATGAGGGAATAATGTACCCCGTTCAACATAGCAAATGATCTACACCGTTCATGTGTGTACCTAAGTAAAATGTAAAAGTGAGGTTATGCGGGGATTTTAAAGTGACCCTGAATATATTTGTGGAAGACGAATACTATCCGTTCCCCACGATGGCGAGTATTTTTGAAAAGCTATCTGGGGGAAAGCTATTTAGCAAGATTGATTTGTCAAAGGGTACCTACAGTTGCAGGTTAGTGAAGCGTATCAACCTTTAATAACTGTGAATACGCATGTGGGATTGTTCAGATTCCGCAGACTAGGTCCAGGTATAAAGAGTGCGTGTTCTCTTTTTCAGTCTGTTATGGACTGAATTTTGTTAGGGCTAGAGAAAACCTTTCGTTATATTGATGATATAATAGTAGTATCAGGTACAGTGGAAGAAGCCATGAAACGTACAAATGAGGTGCTTCAAGGACTAAGGGCTTATGGGGTGAAAGTAAACAAGGAGAAATGTGATTTTTCTGACAGATGAAATTACCTGTCTGGGTCATCGTGTTGATGCAAGGGGAATTCATCCAACCAAGGAAAGGGTGAAGGACATATTAGGAGCAGCAGCGCCAAAAGATATGACACAGCTGAGGGCATTCCTAGGACTTTTGCAATTTTATGGAAAATTCTTACCAACTTATCAACAATGTTGAGTCATTTATAAATTGTTGGAGTCTGGCAGGAAGTGGAAATGGAACCAAGAAGAGCGACAAGTGTTTGAGAAAAGTAAAAGGTTACTAGTGGAAAGTGACACAGTGGTGCCATTCGACTCTTCTTTGCCCATTAAGATAATTTGTGATGCTTCCAGTAAGGGTCTTTGGAGTGTGTTAAGTCATGTGTTCCCAGATAGTTCCACTCGACCTGTATATTTTAAATCCAGGACATTATCAAAAGCCGAAAAGGACTATCCGCAAATAGAGAAGGAAGCTCTAGCATTGATTTTTGGAGTAAAAAAATTTCACAAGTATGTTTTTGGTCGTAAATTTACCCTGGTTACTGACCATAAACCATTGTTGTATTTGTTTCCCCCCAAGAAAGGTATTCCAGAAATGGGTATAGCTCATATACAGTGATGGGCGCAGTTACTGTCCTCATATGTTTATGAGTTGGAATATAGAAAAGGATCTGAGATCGTTGAAGCAGATGTGTTGTCACGATTGCCAGCTGGTGATGGGAAAATGTTAGAGGAGGATGTAAATTTTGCTTTTGCATCTTAATAGGAGCTACCAATAACTAGTGAGGAAATTGGGAAAGAAACTAGGAAGGATTTATGTCTTAGTAAAATTGTAGACTGGACACTGCATGGTTGGCCACTCAAGGTGGAACCGGAATGGATGCTCTTTTTTCAGAAGCGACACGAGATCTCCATTGAAGATGGGGGAAATCGAGTGGTGAACCCAGAGGCGTATCGTTAGATCATTTTGTCAATGTTACACGAAGAATATCCCGGAATGTGTAAGATGAAAATGTTATCCCGAGGGTATGTGTGGTGGCCAAGAATTGACTCGCAGATTGAATAAATGTGCAAGAAATATACCATTTGTCAGGAGACTCGAGACGCTGCTCCGAGGATACTTTTGCAACAGCGGCCCCTGAGAGGATGACAGAGAGCTCATGTTGATTTCGCAAAACTGGAGGGAACAGAATACTTAATGTTGGTCGACGCTTATTCGAAATGGACAGAGGTGTTCCTTATGTCTACTACAACGACATCGCAAACAATAGCGAAACTAAGGACACGTTTTGCAACCTATGGTATGCCGGAGAAGCTAGTGTATGATGGAAGTCCACAGTTGGTTTCAGAATAGATGGAAGATTTTATGCGAGGAAATGGGGTGATGCACATGGTATCACCACCTTATCATCCAGCATCTAATGGACAGGCGTAAAGCTCGGTGAAGATAGTGAAAAAGGTGCTCTTACGAGTCTTGAAGCAGGATCTTTCGGAAGGGAGGAAAAGAACTCTCCAGCATAGGGTGGATAATTTCCTTTTTGCCTATAAGAATACCTCTCACACAATTACGAGTAAAACCTCAACTGAGTTATTTATTGGATTCAGACCTCGTACATTTGAAGAAGGTCAAGTAGTTTTGGTTAAAACGGTTCGAGGAGAAACTGAAACATGGATGCCAGGGAAAATAATAAGGATTATAAGTCCTGTTACCTACCTAGCTAGGGTGGGAACTAAGGTGAGGTGGTGCATGCGGATCATTTGCGTAATTAAATGTTAGAAAGTGGGACGGAATCCCTGTTGGGATAAAAACTAGGAGCCAACGGCCCTGTGGAAGGAGTGCTTTTGCCTTTGGTAGAAGATAATTCACAACAAGAAGTTTCTTCAGAGCAAACAGATGATTCGTCTCCAGAGAAACCCCCCCTCAGTTTCCCCAGTGCCTCGGAATCGCCTCGGTCATGCACCCCTCTGGCTGTGAGGTGAACCCCTCGGGTAAGGAAGCCCTTGAGGAAGCTGAGTCTGTAATGATCCAAACACCCCTCTCTTCCCTAGGACTGAACTTGAGATATGGAAGATTTTGTAAATTAGATTAGGTAGTTTAAGTGACATTGTGAATAATGATATAAATTGTTGGGAGAGACAAGGTCCTTCTTTTGAAGGGGAATGGTGTGGTATTTGAGAATAAAAAGAAGAAGAAGGAAAAGAAACCGGGTGTCTACTGGCATTGGTTGGCAGCCTGATGCAACCGAAAAGACGGAGAGAAGAGAACGGAGGAAACTTGTGACTTTTAATGGCTGAGCTTATGGGTGGTAAGCTTTTCTTTAGCGGAGGATTATCTATATATAAATGTTGCATCCTGTGGAGGATAGAACACAAATAAACTTACGGGTGCCCTTAATTCCCGAAAACCATGGTGTAGCTAATTTTGTACCACAAACTTCGTGGTACAATTTTTCTTTCTGCTGGCGTATGGTATCCCACCATTTGCCCCTCATAACCTGAATTCTGAGTTTTACTCTCGGTGCAAAGTCACCATATGGTAGCGGGATTTCCTATACAAAGGAAAGTAAATTTGCACTAGATGCCAAACTATTTACTCTCTCATTACTCATTATACCCACGTGACTAGGAATCCATTGGTATTCCAATGTGTAGCCCCTAGCATGGAGAGAGGTGCTCTCGTCGAGTATTTGAATTATTAATGGGTGTGATGGAGCCTGGAGGCCCTGACAAATCGCTTATAGACTTAAAAGCGCGACGAGAATTGTATAATACCACTACGGGCCGAGGACTTAGAGAAATATATTTCAATGTCTTAAAGGATAACAAATATCTCCGCTAAAATAATGATGCGTTGGATTGTAGTCTATATGTCTGACCATAATTAATACTACTTTCATAAAAGGCTGCACCTAGGTCTGGCTCCCCTCCCCTTCTAGCACTATCTTTAATTATAAGTCTATATCTACTCCATATTTCCTTCATATACCTTACTGCACTTAACTTCTGCTCGATCGGTAGAGTAACTCTTTTTATTCCTGATTCAGGAATATATAGCACCACTGGCACGTCCCAAAGGGCATCATGCCCCCAAGTGATACACTGTACAAGATAAGGAAGAGAAAAAATATATTGATGCAGCTAACAATAAGTCAAAAAGCTATCCACCAGAGCTGGGCATGTTTTGTTTAGCCAATATTGTTTAGCCCGAACATAATATGTAAGGATATGAAGTCTGCGTTGCAAATAACTCGAGGTTGAACATCTTTAATAAAAAACTTGTCCGCCATCAGCTGGTGTCTAAATAAATAAAGGAAGCTCCGCTACTTCAGTAAGGAGTGCATTAGTCAGTGGTGTATGACAAGCGCCCAGTCACAGTCTTACTGCCGCATATGAGATCTTATTCAGCTTTGCTAGTGTAGACCATGATGCATTGTGATATAAAAAGCACCCATACTCTAATTGAGAACTTATAAGCCCACGGTACATTTGTAACATTGTATATGGGTGGAGCCCCAAGAGGCACCCGCCACTGATCGCATAGTATTTATAAACCTGTAACATATCATAGATATTTAAAAAAGAGAGAGCCAAGAACCCTTCATGTCTAGTGGCATGCCTAAAAATCTCACTGTTGTCGTTACTCCAACTGGGAAAGAGCCATCAATATCGTTTGGATAAACTGCTTATAACAGAGGATCACCCAACAATCCTTGCGGTAGGCCCCTTTTTTGAGTTCCAAGAGATGGTCTAAGGTGTCCTATATTTACAATGTACGATCTATTCTGAAATAAATAGCTTAACAGAGAACACATTTTATTAGACCACCCCAGGTGAAAAAGTTGATCAAACAATACAGAATGATAGACATTATCGTACGCACCCTATATATCAAGGGAAAAGGCTGATACAAATGAGTTTTATGACAGAGCAATCTGAATATCAGAAACCAATATAGAACGTCCCTTTCCAAACCCAAATTGCATAGAATTAAGGAGTTCTTTCTTTTCCAGAAAAAGTTCCAAACGGGCTTTCACTAAGTCTTCCATGATTTAACCAAAACAGGAAGAGAGTGCAATAGGCCGATAAGAACGTGTTAATTCCACGCTTTTACCCGGTTTAAGAATAGGAATCAGAAAATAAGCTTTCCATGCGGGTAGTATCACCCCCTCTCCCCACATAATACTACATACCTCTAGCAATGCTCGTCAAGAATCAGACGACAAATTTGTCAACATATCATAGAATACATTATCCAGGCCAACCGCAGTGTGTCCACTCAATTTAATACTACCCTTAATTCACCTCCGGTAAACACTTATCTAGCTCAGGAACACCCATATTGGAGAATTCCGTAGGGGGGCACATAACTGAATCCGGTATCACACTACAAGCGAACGACTCTGCTCTTGCCTCCAAGTCAACAGTAGGGATCTTGATGTTTGTAACAATACCCTTGAACCATTTAATTTTATTCCAAACCCATGTTAGAGATACATCGAGGGAGAGAGACTCGCAATATGAATGCCAAGAATCAATTTCGTATTTAACAAAGTTTACTGTGTAGTAGCTGCCGTACGACAGTGGTTTTCATAGCTTATCAGGTTAAAATTTTGTTTTAACATATCATATAACGATAACCTTCTCTGAATGATTTCTTTAGAACATGACTCTGTCCACCACGGGCAACGTTAACTCTCCTATGACCTCCACTGTGTGAGGTCGGTACTGCCACGTCAGCTGAGCTCCGTAAAACGTCAACAAAGTTGTCATACTGAACTAAAAGATTACGGTCCGCTAAATTTTGAACTGTTAAATTCACTTTTGTCGAATATGATTCTCAATTTGCTTTTTTATGGTTGCATGACCTATCCAGAGGAACAGTTTTATAGTTATATGGGACCTGAGAGTCTATTGTAAAAATAATGGGCAAATGATCACTGCCCATGGAGTCACCATTTATATCCCAAGTTAAGTATGGTGCCAAATTAGAGGATGAAAAGGTAACATCTGGGCATGTGTTAGGATACAAAGGTCTGTTAAGTAGCGTAAACTTCCCTATATGAGAGGACTGAATTGTATCCACTCTGAATGGAATCCAATAAGACTATTTTCAAATAAACATCTTTTAAGAAAAAACCTGAATTGTATCCACCTGAATTATATCCACAAAAACCTGAATTCTATCCACTCATAATGGTATCCATTCCGACAGTTTTGTAATAAACTATTTTTGTGAAAATCCTGAATTGTATTCACCTGAATTATATCCACAAAAACCTGAATTGTATCCATTCTCAATTCAGATAGTTTTGAAATAAACACCTTAAGATAAAAACCCGAATCGTATCCACAAATGGCCGACTTGGGGTTCAACAAAAGGAACGCTTAACGTAAAAACTTTGACACACTTCTGGTAGAGGGCAGCAGAATGGAATCTTCTTAACATACTACTTGCATACTAGAGTGCAGCCAAATCAATAAGTTAATTCATTCAAATTATTTAAACAAGTTTAAGCTAAGAGGGAACAATTTCTACTCCAATCTCACCAAGGTGAGTGTGCTAGCTATCCCTTCTAATTCAAACCATGATTTAGCCTAGTGCTCTATTCCAAATAACTTTAAATAAGTTTAAGTAATTATTTGAAATTCGTAAACTCCTATAAGGTTGCCGACATTACAAAAAATATTAAAAAACATAGCGTTCTAAATTATTTCTGGTTTCCAATAAAACACATTGATATAATTAGTTTTTTATTTTACTTAACATGTATTGTAGGGTAAGAAATGTGCTGCAGAAGATTTCGTTTCCTATATCAACCAGTCCTGCTCAACTATATATTTTAGGGTGACAGAAGTTGAACGAATTGACATTAGGAGCACCTTTTAGAAAATATAAACAAATTGTTTACAGTCAACATTGATAACATTTTACTCTCTTTTACTGTTATTTATAGATATTGACTACCTATCTTTGTATTAATATTATCATTGTTCATGAACAATGGCAGTTGCAATTGCAATTGCTAACTTTTGCTGGCTGTTAGTTACCTACACTACTATGGTGAATGGACTATATTATCCACCAGTTACGTAGAGGGGTGGCAAAAATCAATACCGCCTGGGAGCGAAATTTACCTCGGGCCGTCCCTGACTCTATTGAATCAGGAACTAGGAATACTGTTACAGAAAAATTGAGAAAAAAGAAACATCTTTGTCAACCAAAGAGCATAAGAATCAAATTAATTTTCAAAAACCTGTATTAAAAACAGTGGTATAGTCGTAAATTCAGTGCCGGAACGCAAGGTCGTAGCAATCCCAAAGTTTAAGTGGGGTTTTGGGACCCCCAACCGCCGTAGGCGAAAGGCTTGCACAAACATAAGTGCCTCTAGAAGCTATTTGGAGCATCTTTTAATGGTTACTTAGGCAGAAACTTACTTAACGCACTTCCCCTAAAATTCCAGTAATTCGCATAGAGCACTGTAGATTTCATCATAATTTATTGATTAATAGTATGAAAATAGTTTTCACATAATATTGATATAAAATCAATGAGTTAACATGGAATTGCAAAATATAAAACTTTACTAAAAAAAATATTTTGAATATTTTTCCACAAAAAGCAGAGCCAGAACGGCATTCCCCCGCGTTCCCGCTCCATTACACCCACAATTAAAAAGTATATATATATATATTTGTTTATAGCTCAAAACTTGTTGGTTTTATATAAAAAAAAATATTTTTACATTTAATAGTACTACTGTAACTTCCCTTCCGTACTTCTGACAAAACTGTGTAAGGTTACTAGTTTTATCTGGGTACCCGGTAGCCAACCCTACTACAGCACTACCGTGGCACCGTAGGGACTTGCATGGTTAAGATGGACCCCGAGCGGTAGGGGTTGGAATGGATGGTTCGTGGGGAGTGAGACTTGCGAGTTAGTCCAATAAGATATATTTATTAAGCTAGTAAGATACTAAACTACTACATAGATCCGGGTAGAACTCTCGTGACGAGGAAGCAGGCACGATAACGGTCTCGCAACATTTCCATGGACCCGCGATCGACCCTCCGGCGGGGTGAACCACCAGATCACATTTTATATCGTCACTTTGCAGTCGTGCTAGATACCGCCACACATGTATTCAGCATGGCTTCCAACATTCAACAACCGTGTGTTATTCACACACACAAAACTGCTGATCCTGAGTTTCACAAGCCAAGAAGGTCCATCGGTCGCCTGTGCTCGCTCGTCAACAGGATGCAAGCTATATGAGCTATTTGCTACTCTCAACCGAATGGCAACCCTATACTCTTGACTTCCAAGGAAATGTACAAGCGTGGGTTAACCTCCTGCCAGAATAAGCCTTAAAATAATTATGATCTTACCCTACAACTTTAAAATGATAAATTATTACAAGTCTCAAATAGTCGTGGAGAAATGATGAAAATTTGAGGATCTCCACTATGTAAAGTACCCTAAAAGTCATGTTCATGAGAAAATGAAAATGTCAATTTTGTTTATAATAATAAAAAACTGTGTTGGGTTAGATATCAAATTTAATCAAAATCATTAGAGCGATTTTGGAGAAAATAAATTTATTCTCTTTTTGCCTTTCAATAAACTAGACTTAAATTTAGGGTTAGATATCAAATTCCAATAACCCCTCGGGGAGGGAGGCCTTATGTAAACCCCAGATACAAAGTTTTAGCTCAAACGGTAAAATGGTTTTGAATCTAGCCCAAACCAAGGTACAAACAGACAGCATTGCAGAAACAATTTTTTTTGTTCCAGGGGGCTATGAAACGACATTTATCAAAATCTCGTTTTCGAATTTTTTACGATCACAATATTTTCACTCCAAGGTGTAGAGACAAAGTAAATATTAGTTTACAAAGTTTAGCTACCCACAGCCGTTGGTTTTAATCGCCATTGATGGGAAGGTCGAGGTTCAAATCTCATCTGCGTGAAATGAATATGGTTTTCCTGTTAAATGTTTATATATACCTTTAACGGTTTTCCACAAGTGATTTATAACTCTGGTTTTCCCATCTTTACTCCATGCAAATGTGGGTTCATTTACTCTTAGCTAACTTCCTCATCTCTACCCAATCAGATTAAGCATTTAATAACTTGTGTTCTGAACGTAGCAATAAAAAAGAAAAGACTTGGTTTTTTATGGGTTATAATAATATTATAATAATAAATTAATGTTTTTAAATGGAAACATGGCTTTGCGACCTATATTTAATTCTGTATATTTTTTTTAGATCATAGAATACAATGTTCTTGTTAGTATGATGTTAAAAAATTTAACAGTAGGGCCTATTTGTAAAGTGAAGTAGGCTTACAGTATGTAAATTATATTTAATTGAAATAAAATTTAAAAAATTGCAATTTTTCAACAACTTTGGCCACATTTTTCTAACTCATTAATTTATTTAAAGATATTTAATTTTTTTTTATCAAACTTTCACCTAGAACAGAGTGTGGTTTTTATTTTGGATTTTTCTATCTTCTGTACAAACACATTGTAGTGCACTTATTTTAATTCTAACCCCCTTAAACAACATATTTAAATAATTAGCATAAGTAGTTACCGTAGAAACTATGTCACTGAAAAAAACCCAAAAGAAATGGCTATATTTTTTTTTAATATAGGGAAGAAAATATATTTTTATATATTGCTACAGTAATAGATAAAATAAATAGAAATGTCACAACTTATTGTAAATAATGATTTCCTAAGATAGCTCAGAAACATTATACAAATACTTTGACAAGGATTCTAGCTCTTGTTTGACTTTGGACCATTCTACAAGACCCCAAGATTGCGGTTAAAAACCCGAAGTTTGCATGTGGAATGTAAGGACACTCTGAAAGGGTGGTAAAATATAGGGGGTGAGAGGGGTCAGTGTGGTGACTGCCATAACTACAGCAGCGCACCTCTGTTGAGGTGGTAATACATGGAACTACTTGGAAGAGAGATTTGCAAAACCTCGAGATGTCCATCCGAATCTTAAATTAGATTTTAAGGCATGTGAAACTACAACAGGCCCAGTAAGCCACTAGTGGAAAATTATGGCTTGAATAAAAAACTGATCCAGATTACAGGCGGCAAACAGTAATGGATGTAAAGTAAGTGATTACTCAAGTCACACACCTAGATTTCTCTCATTCTGCTTATATAGGCCTAATCTCAGAAAAATGTATAAAAAAATTTCTATCAATTTAAAAATCTAACAATAACTAACAAAATTCCTTCCATAAGAAGTGAAGCAAGCAACACTAAAACTAAAAGCCAAGCCTTAAATATCAGTCACACACTTCTACACATATCCAGTCAAATTGAATACATAAATTGCCCTCTTTTTAAATGGCAGAACAAGTTTATCTGAATATTAAAAATCATTGGTGATATTGGAATGTAAATCCCAAACTATATTCTAAGCTGACATAAAATGTATTGTTTCAAGAAGAAAACTCTTGTCATCTTATAACCTTACTATTTTAATAGATACAATAATTGTCAAAAAATTTTTGTTTTATCAAATATCCACATAGCTATGATTGAATGTAATTCAAGAAATTAACTTGAAATCAATTGGCAGGTGGTGAATGAACTAATGCACTTGGAGACGAAAATATTAGGTTTGGTCAAAGTTAGTGGTTGGATTTTCAAATCTATGCTTATTAAAATAAATTAGTTGTTTTTATTAGTATTCACCCCACATCATTTTCTTATAGTTGGTAATTAAACTACAGATGTCATAGGTTCAAGAATTATTAACAAGAATATCATAGGTAAGACATTAAAATTTATTTTTTTAACAGATATACATAATTAATGGTGCATAATTTACTTTGTACTCATGACTACACAAGTGATTGTGCACATTATTTTCAAAATAACAGAGCCAAACTTGAACTCTAATAAGAAATAAACCAACTTATGAAATATCAAAAAATAGACAAAAGACACTAAAAATATTTGTTTGTTATTTTAGTTGTTAAAAGTGTAAAAATAGTTTTGTTTTTGCAAAATACAACTCACTAAATTTGCTTACAATGAACACACAAAGTAATAAAAAATACTCCCCCAATTGAAAAAAAAAGTTTGATAGTCTTTTAGCACTTTCAAGTTAAACAGCTGATTCATGTGGGTCAGAAATAGTTGGGGGGG